>JAKSZP010014805.1:0-94508 GCA_022478985.1 Massospora cicadina
ATGGCATCTCAATTAACTCTGCTAAATTAAAAGAAAACTTTGAATAAACTTGGTAACATAATTATTCATGGACTGAAGTCCTTCTAGTAAACTGAGCATCCCTTGATGATGCATCCCACAACTGGTAATAGATGGTATAGGGTATGGTGTACTAGCTGATGGAAGTATTGCTCAGTGCTAATTCTTGGCATTTGGGAGGTTTGCAACACTTCTTGCAAGATAGAGGGTACAGAATTAGAATGTATAGGATGAAATGGATTCCAGGAATTAAGGCTCCCTCAAAAATTTTATTGATAATATTATGTAAACCCTCAAGAGGGATTTGAAAATTCGCTGTAAAGCTGATATTAGGATTATAAAACTCCAAACTGGCACAGAATTCCAAAGTGGATGGTACTCTTGGGATTTCGTTTCTAGTTGAATGGACCCACCATAAAATACTGCCTTTCTCATGGTCTTGAGCTTCTTCAGGCAAAAATTGAGAATCCATAATGGTGACAGACGTGTTCACGGTTCATAACTTAGAGTAACCCCTGTAGTGAGCACCGCCCTGGAAGTTTTATATTACACTTCCTATGGGGCAGGTTTTCTCTCAAAGTTACTTTAAGTGGATTCTCCAAAAAGTGATAAAAGTAAAGTAAAAACAGGTTATAATTTGACCTAATTATTTATTAATGAAAGGATGGGATGACTAGAGGTCTTGATTGGATTTGTAATCTATCATTTCTAATTAATCGCTGTGCAATCAAATCTTCAATCAATTGATTGGGATGAGGCTGATTGTTCTTATTAACGTTGATAGATTGAGATAAATTAAGCTCTCCTTCTGATGAAGCCAGGGGAATCGATGGAGTAGAATCTCCAGAGATAAGAGAATTCAGCAAATCCTGACAGATATCATCAACCAAAAGTCCCTGGTCAATTCTTGGTGGAACCCTGCAAAATTAGGGTAACACAAATTTAAATAATAATTGGGCAGCTACCATAAAATGAAGTAGTCAGATTACTCTGACCATGCCAAAGACCCTGAGGTGTCCATCAAATGGTATAACCTCAGCCACCACCAGGTCCCTTCACGCACCTACATGGGGACCCCCATTTTATAGGCTTGGCAGGGGTTCCCTGGGGTAAAATAATTCCTCTGATGGGATTGGATGAAGCTTATTAAATCATTACTGCATGGGTACATAATGCCAGTTTTTAATTCCCCATCCGTCATACAGTCAAGGCAAAGTGAGTATTACAAGATTAATCGGATGCTCTTTCATATTTTTTTAATATAAAAACAAGAAATACCAAACTTATATTGAATTTCCTCTGGCCTTCAATTCAGTTATATATGGATTGGTCGGATATTGAGGGAATCATTTTTCCTTTCTTTCCACGCACTACTAATAAAACCTGATAAAAACCAAGTTTTTAGTAGCGTTTATTTTATAAGCTATTAAAACTTTTGTGGAATTAACAATGTAAGCATCTTGTGAGCAATACTGAGCTGGATTCCTACAAATTGGTACTTACTACATGGGACACCTGTACACTGAAAAATAGTCAAAAATGGAGGCTTCAAACGTGAGTAACCCTCCCTCTTTTCCTCTTTACATGAATCACGTTTAGTTGCTCTGGAAAATCAACTAACAAGAGCTCTATCCCGTCTCAATGAACTTGAGCAGCGCCTACTAAACCCAAGTTTTAAAGAAAAGTACATCCCTGGTGAAGGGAGCATCGCTACCATTTTGTACGTTTATGAAGCTGCTATGGATGGCGCAACAAAAAAAAGTTTAATACATCCTTCCTTGTTTAAGACACCTAGCACAAGAGATATTAGTTCCTAACCTGAACCTTTTATACACCTGGGCAGAGGTATGGGATACTCTTTTGGCTGAATTCAGATCAAAGCAGATTCTACACAGAAAAAAACAGGCATTTATGCGCCTTAGCATCTATGAGGGTGAATTGCCTATTGCTTTTATGAACAATTTTACCTCACTATGCAAAGGTTGTTAACCTCAAACATGTTTACCCTTGATGATGTTATCGCTGTCCTGTTGACTAGGTTAGCATCTCAGCCTTCTCTAGCCAGGCATATCATCTCAGTTAAACGCTACTTCAAAATCATCCATGACATCAAAGAGGCTTTGTTAGATGTGGTCGAATTTCATTTATGTGCCACAACAAATGAAGCTGAGGTGAATCCTTCAGCTCTCACCAGTGAGGAGCTACCGCCTGTTGAACAGTTGGGGGTAAGCCCACCTGTGCCTATCTTCCCTGTAAAACCTGCTTCCTCAGTGCATCTTAAAAAGATTATCACACCTCCTTATGAATCAGAGACCTGTAAGGTAGCTGATACCATACTCTTGCACAAGTGCACCCAAGCCTCTGTGCCTTCCCTTCCAACCAAGCTAGTAGATATGGCCCCTAAAACTACCCAATGTTTTGTGGCCATCTCCCCTACCTCCATCGCGGCCTTGCCCATTGTTGAAAATAACCTTAGGGAGGAATCTGAGAGGGGTTACAATGATTTTGGTTACTACATATTGGGAGCCCCTGAGGAAGTAGAAGTGTCTGATCATTTGAACGCTAAAGGAGTAGAGAAACCACCATACCTGAGGAAACGTACCTCAACCAAATACTAGGGTTTCCAAAAGTTATTGACACTTCCATTGAAGGTGACCAATTCTTAGCTGTCTTGATACGCCATATTCAGCGGGTTCATCCTATAAAATCCATTTTGGATAAATACCCTGCAACTGCTAAAAAAAGCTAACCTCCACCTTCTGGCTAAAGGAGGTTTTAGCTTTGTCACCTAAACTTGGAGGAACGCTCACTAAGGTTGAAGTGGTCATTAAAAAGATCTGAATACTAACCATCCTGGATACTGGCTCCCAAGTCAACGTGATTACACTAAGCTTATCAAGAAGGTAAAGCTAGCGCCTGACTTGGAGTACACGCAAGAATTTGATACCACTGGCCCCAATAATACCTGTGCTATTGGGGCATACTCTTCCCTTCCCATTCAATTTTGGAAGCCTATTTTATCAGCCCCTGCTGTGGCTTTGGACAAAAAATCATATGACATGCTCATTGGCACCCAATTTATAATTAATCATGAGGAAATTATCAACACAAATGTGAGTTTTTGAGGATTAGCTCGCTTATTAGAAGTATTCCTGTTTCAATAGTTGGGAAGAGTTTCAGCCAATAAATCCTCAATTATGTTATGTGTCTTACAGTATTTCTTAACCGTTTGAAAGCTCACAAAGCTAAACAACAATATCTGACTCTCTTGGTCTCTTCTAGGGTAATTTTCCCTCTCTAATTGGAAACTCTCCAGACACAGGTAATTATGACAAGCTCCCCTGAATGCTTGTCTACACTATTAATATGAAGATAAAATTAAGATAAGAAGATATAAGACAAAAATATGAAGATATGGAAAGATGATGTTTTTTTTAGGGCCAGGCGCCAGTATTTTATACCTCTATGACATCTTCTGGCCATACTAATCTATTAGATGAGTTAAAATAAAACCATGCCAATCCACTATGGATTATGGCAGTGGTTATTAAAAAATCCCCAAGTTAATTCAGCCCTTGAATTAACTTAATTACAATCATATCATCCCAATTGAAGGCACTACTACTCTCATAATTGGAAAGATTTTAGGCATAATATTAGCACCATAGTGGTGTATATTTACCTTTCATTCATCCCAATTATGTTTCATCATACAGCTGAAAAAATACAATAAGTGGGGAAAAAGATAATATAGAATTTAAATAATGGTGCACCCCTAATTGGGACGTTGGCAGGCCTCTTGATAGTACTAGGTACTCCCTATTTGGGCTGTCCATGTGCAAGTACTATTGTTTCATCATACAGCTGACAAAATACAACAATTGATAAAAAAGAAATAATGGATTCAAATAATGATGCACCCTTAATTGGGACTTCAGCAACCCTCTCAATAGTACTTGGTACTCCCTAATTGGAAATTCCATATGTAAGTACTATCATGCCGATTACAGTAATTAACATACATTAAAATTATTATTTGTTAATTGTATTTGCATTAAACTCATGAATGCAATTAAGTTTGTGCCATAGATTCACTTGGTTCACCCAAGTGGTTCCCATAATTGGCCATAAAGTAATAAATATCATAGCTATTATTAGCTACGATAATTGGGCATCTCAGACACAATCAGAGCGGTTATGAGGTGAATCTGATTTATCAGATTATGCAGATGAATCAGGAAGAATTAAAGGATCCATCAATGGGAGTAATCTATCAGCATTGATGGTTTTCTCAAAGGGTTTATTTTTGAGTCAACCATCAAAATCTAACAATGAAGAAAGGTTTCCTCTCATTGTGAAACTATGAAGTCCATTTAATCTTATCCATTAAAGAACCCAGCAAGCACAAATACTCTTGTCTATTCAAATACACCTTTTCAGCTATAACCTTGCCTTATTCCACTTCTGGGTGCAACACAAAGAAATTACCTGATTTAGTGGATGCCGAGGATGGCATTCCTTTTTATGTGGCAGATGAGGTCTTGATTAAGCCTGGTGAACAAAGAGTGGTTGACACTATCACACTCCAAATCCTACACCATTGCTTGTTGCAACTCGTAAGTATTGATGACTATAGTCCCTTAGAGCCTCATGTATTGCCTGGGATACTAGACACAGCTTATCAGAGGCCTATTACCATTCTACTGGGAAACCTCACTGGAAAAAATGGTTATATAAAAACACCAGGAGATTGGCAGAGGATTCCTACTACCAGTGGAGGACATTGAACAGATCCACTCCGTTGGCTATATGGCGGATTTGGGCTTACCTCTGGACAACCTGGTGTGTACCTTGTCCAAGGTTCATATTTCAGATAAGCTAACCCCAGAGAAGTTGGAAAAAGTCCATACCTTGCTAGACGAATATAGTGACATATTCTCCAAATTGGATACTGACTATGGCCACATGAAGGGCTGGTGCCACTCCATTGATGTGGGTGATGCCCGCCCTATTAGGTCCAAACCTTATTGCAAGTCAAAGGTGGAGGAACAGCAAATGAGGAAGGAGCTCCAGCAGTTATTAGACGCAGGCCTACTCGTTCATTCACAAAGCCCTTGTTCTTCACCCCTCTTGCTAATTAAAAAGATAAATGGATGTCATTGGATAGTCATGGAAACCACAAGTTAAATAATCTTATGTAGAATGATAACTATCTTATCCCTCATATTGATGACGCCCTGGCCTAACTCTCTGGCTCTAACTTCTTCTCCGCCATGGACTTGGCCAGTGGCTATTGTAAAGTGGACCTTTCCCCTCAAGATCAGGAGAAATGCGCTCTTATTTTTAATGAAGGTCTCTTCCAACCCACACGATTACCCCAAGGGTTGTGCAACGCACCTGCTTCTTTCCAGCATGCAATGGATCAAATCTTGCAGGACCTCAAGTTAAATTGTGTCATCGTCTATCATGATGACATCATGGGTTTCAAAAAACCTTCAACGAACACTTTGATCACTTGAAGGAGGTTTTAATGGTTACTTAAGTCTAATATTAATTTGAAGCTTTCAAAGTGTACCTTCTTCCAAAAAGAATTGGATTTCCTTGGTCACTCCATTTACCAAGAAGGAATTCAACCCATGCAGTACAAGGTCGAAGCCATAGCAAAAATAATGCCCCCTAAAAATCTATGGGATTTCAGGTATTTCTAGAAATGATGGAATATTGTTATCAGTTCATCCCTAAGTTCGCCCAACCAAGAGCCCCTTTTCTGGCTAATAACCATGAATAATCTTTTTATTGGGGTGCTGAAAAAAGGCCGCTTTTGAGACGATGAAGCAACTGCTATAACAACGTCCTATCCTACGGCACCCAGATTATAATAAACCGTTTATCTTGCTTAATGATGCCTTAGACTACGCCGTTGGGGCCATTTTAGCCTATTGGATGAAAACGGTGTTGATATTATAATATCTTATTCAGTAAAAGCTTTCAAAAGTGGAACGAAAATACAACGTAACAGAAAAGGAGTGCCTTGCTGTTCTATTAGCCATGAAGCACTACCGCCTTTTCCTATATGGGACCACCTTCACTGTAGTTACTGACAACGCTTAGTTATAGTGGTTAAAGAATATGAAGGATCCTACTGGCTGGTTAGCTCTCTGAGGCTCTAAAGCTCCAGCATTACAACATGAAGTTTAAACACCATGCTGGGACCCATTACATGAATGTTGATGGGTTGACTCAGCTGCCAGTCCTTCACTTGGATAATATTGAGGCGGAAAGGTTACATGACCTCTTAATGACCCCTGATGAATGGAAGGATGAAGATGAGCCTGTTCAAAAGAGGTTAGCCTGGCACTCTCTTAACAACAAAGTGGAGAACGCGAAGTTGTATAAGCAGGCGGGGACAAAATGGCTGCCTTACCTTCAGCCCTTGGAACGCAATCCTGCTTATCTAGAAGCTCACTCCACTCTAGGTCATGGACGGGCAAAGAAAACTTATGAGTGGATTAAGGATCGGTTTATTGGGATGGAATTGTAAAATCTATTGTTGACGTCTTGGAAGCCTGCCTCACATGTAAGAAGCAATATGGTTACAAGATTAGATATCAGTATCAACCAATTACTTCTCTATAACCTTTCCACACCATCAGCCTGGACGTAGTAGGTCCCCTCTCTCAGACTACTAGTGGAAACAGATTTATCCTAGTAGCCATTGACCACTTCACAAAGTGATTTGAAGCCGTGGCTCTCCCTGCACAAATGGCCAAGGCCACAGCCACCTTTTTACATCAGTGCATTTTCTCTTAACATGGCTGTCCTCAAGTACTACTCTGTGATAATGGTAAAAACTTTACTTCAAGAGTAGTAAAAATACTGGCCACCTCCATGAGGGCTCAACAACTTTTCTCAGCTCAGTACAATCCATCTACCAACGGAACTATGGAGAGATTAAATGGTACTTTGGTATTCATCCTATGCAAAATGTCCTCTTCTGATGACTTCACTGGGATCAATTTTACCCATTGCCCTTATGGCTTACTGGATCAGTTATCATTGGATCTTGAAAATGTCCCTGATTATGTGTCTTGTATAAGGGAACCAGGAATACCTGCTCTTTAGTTAAAGATGTATTCTTATCTAGAGTTGAGGAACCTGATAAAGTCATGCGCAGATTAGCTCAGCGCATCATCCAACTCCAAGCTGAGGCTATGACCAATTTAGCAAAAACGGTGAGTAAAGAAGGGCAGGCTGCCAATAAGCTACTAACTCCCCTGCTTGAATTCCAAGTATCTGATATGGTATTATACTACCATAACCACATCAAATCTAGAAGCGGTAAGCTTGGATCAATTTGGGAGGGTCCTTTCACCATTAATTATAAAAGCGGTAATGAGTATTCCAAAAATCTCTGGCTACTGGCATCACCATCAATTGGGTACATGGCCGCTTCCTACAGCCTTAATCTCCCCCACCATTCTTGAGGGGTTTATGGACATTTGCCCTCTTAGCTGAAAAGAAAGAATGTCTTGGGTCAAAACCAGCTGAAAAGGGGAATTGTTGGCCATTTACAATTATGCAATGATTCTAAGTGGAATTTTAATGATAATAACAATATTTTCAATCAAAAGTCCCTGGTCAATTCTTGGTGGAACCCTGCTAAATTGGGGTAACACAAATTTGAATAATAATTAAGCAGGTACCAAAAATCAGTTAGTTGGATTACTCTGACCATGATGCAGACCCTGAGGTGTCCATCGAAGGGTACTTCCCCAGCCACCACCAGGTGCCTTCATGCACCTACATGGGGACCCCCTTTTATAGGCGTGGCAGGGGTTCCCTGGGGTAAAATAATTCCTCTGATGGGATTGATTGAAGCTTATTAAATCATTACTGCATGGGTACATAATGTCAGCCATTAATTCCCCATCCGTCATACAGTCAAAATAAAGCGAGTATTTTAAGCTTCAATAGGCTGCTTTTTCATATTTGTTAATTTAGACAGAAACAAGCCATACCAAACATATATTGGATTCCCTCTGAGATTCAATTCAGTTAAGTATTTGTTTGGTCAAATTATTACAGGGATCTTTTTTTCTTTCCTTGCACTACTAAAAACCTGATAAAACCCAAGGTTTTAGTAGTGTTTATTATATAAGTCTATTAAAACTTTTGTGGGATTCAGAGGCGTAAGCACCAGCGAGCACTATTTATCTGGATTCCTACACAGATGGACAAACAGAGAGTTTGAACCAAGGTTTAGAGCAATTTTTACATAGTAATTCCAACGCAAAACATAATATTTGGGCCTTTCATCTATCATGAGAGCAACACACTATAAAAACCTAACCCACACTCCAACAGGTACCTCAATTTTTTAGAATTTTATTCTTTAATCCAAGCTTTAACTTAAGTCCACAACTAGAGTCAACAGTCGTTGTTGCAAATGCGCATGCCAAAGATCTAAGTGACATACATCAGGCGGTGAAGGAATAGTTGACTGATACTGTGAGAGTCTACAAAGCCTACAATGACTGAAAGTGCCGTGAGGGTCTGAGTATAAACCAGGCGACTTGGTTATGGTTAACGCCAAGAACATGCACTTTAAATTTCTGTCAAAAATTAGGTCCTAAGATTTTTTGAACCATCAAAATCATATGGAATGTTGGATTGGCAGCTTATCAAGTTGACCTATCCCCCTCAATCAAAGTGCTCAACACTCTCCATGAGTGACATTTAACTCCATATGATGGCCCTATGCCTTCCCACCCCAAGGCAGTAATTATATATAGCGAGCCACATTATAAATTGATGCTATCCTTACCTCTCATTTATCTTACCGTCGCCTCCAATATTTGGTGTCCTATAAAAATGCTATGATTAAACTGAGAACAACTGGATTCTCTCAGAGGCTGCACTAATGCTCATGAGCTTACCCACGATCATCATGAAATGTTCCCTGACGCCGTAGGTCCTACATCCCAAGCCTCATTAGTAGCCATGAATTTACCAACCTCTCAGAAAAACTTTTACTTGGCTGATGTCTATTCTGGTGGAGTGTAACCCCTTCCAAAAACTGATGGTGATGCCACAGCTAGTGACATTTTGCCTAGTGTGGACCGCCCCTCCAAGGAAAAGCCAAAGAAGCCACAGAAATTAAGAATAAACCCCTTAAGAGATACTAGTGATCTCTCCAAGGTCATTGACTGAAAGTGGGCTCTAGCTTTAGCTATCAGGTCTGATACTCTAAGTGCTATAACGGCAGAAAATTTAAAAAATTGCCTCATAATTTGGAAAATAACTAAGTACAAAGTGACTAAGTTTGGCTGAGTTCAGAAAACCTCAATCATGTTTAAAAGTGAAAAATTTTCAGCATAGATTGGGTTTTTTATATAAAAGCTTTTTCTCAAAAACACTTTTAAACTTAATATTATAGATGAGATGTTTTTTTATTTTTCCAGATATTATACTCAGCTATGATAGATAAAGTGTCACTTTCTGGGTAAATTTTTCTTAGTTTTGAGGCGCATTTATATAGAAGTTAGCTAAATATCTTCCTAAATGTCAGCCTTGGTCTGAGGTTCTGCTCTGACCCTACTGTTATTTGTAATTCAATACTCTTGCTGCGCCGTATTCCTCTGAGTTTAAAGCTCACCTTTTCGCTTATATAAATCTCAAAGCTTACCTAAACTGACTCAGTTCTCAGGGAATCTTTCTCCTATTGCTCTGGTTAGTTTAGGATGTGTTCTAACTAAGATAATTATTTGGAAACACTCTAAAATAATCTGGGACGTTGCTTCCTGATTCTAGCACACTTTACAATCTTTTGGCTGCTTTTAACTAGAGTGCTACATTCAGTAACCTCCTGTTCTCCACTATTCTTGACATTATTATTGCAAACCCAAAGGTCCTGTTGTGAGTCAGAAATGAAGATGAATTACGAAAATCACAGGAGGAATAGAAAAGGGAAATTTTTCTTCTGACAACTTTAAAATAATCTGGATATAAGAAAAACTCATCTATTTACAATGCACTAATGAAATATATAATTTGACCATGACGCGTCGCCTATAGCTTTCCATTAAGTAATTGCAAATGATGTTATAGATATGACTACTCATTTGAAGAAGGACAAAGAATCTCAATTATTGCATATAATTAATATAAAGCCTTTAATTTAACAATTTGAACATCAAGAGCTTCTGGTCACCTCTGAAGATACTCCAAAGTTTGACAAGCAACAAGGCCTTACCTATTGGTGTACTAAAGGAACAAGGACATTAGTTATGTGAAAACCTACAAATTCATCTGTGTCAATCTGACACATTCAAAGTCAATCTAATAGAGCTTCTGATGCTTAATATTTTGAGGAACCTACAATTGTTATGGTGAATAAACTAAAGGTTAAAGTAATAGTGAATAAAAACGCATTAATCAATATAGTATCCACTAAAGTTATGAAAATAATCTTAAGCTTGCACGGACATTTTTCCACCACAAAGAATATAGATTTGTGAGCCCCAACTCATCTGCATATCTAGGAGCTTAAAGTGTGCTACTGCTGAAATTAGGATAACTGGTAGTACATCTCCAGCTATTGTGTTACAGAGCTTAAAAATATGACTTCTTTTTATTAGACATCTTATGTGAGGATTTATGGGATTAAGACTGACTTTGAAGAATTCACTTTGGGATTTACTCGCAAAAACCTTCTGATCTTTACAATAGTAAAAACAGTGACTCCAGAACCCAGAACTAGGAGATTGTAATACTGAATTTAAAAGTGACATAGTACCAAATGATCTAAAAAACATGCAACTGTACCAAGCGATTTCCTAACCAGATTTTGCAATCTAAAGGGATTCATTTTACTAACTGAGGCAAGCTGACCAGGGGATGGGCATTACCAAGTATGTGTGGGAACAAAAAAAGGGGGAAGCAAAGGTAGATCAAATTGGGCACCCCAGGGGTACTCAGGTTACCCCTGTTGCCAGCGGGACTGCCAGGTATGGGGGTTGGTGCGCTACTCTGAGGGGGTTTCCCCTGCTATGAAGCAGGTGTGAAGGAAGGGGTCTGTGTGGAGGAACCAGAGTGGGAACCACGATCCTATGAGCGCCTGTTGCCTTGGCCTCATATATCCATAGAGCCAGGCTTGGAAGTTCTCCAATAAGTGGACGTGGAACCTGTTGATAACCCCATGGATGGTTGGGACCGTGCCCTTGAATGCATCTAAGGCAATGGTGTGGATTGTCCACATTGCAATGGGTATCATCAGGGAGCGGAGGGTAGATGTGATTGGTGATTTGATCTGGAGCGCAAGGAGACTCTTTGAGATAGAAAATTCTTGCTCGTTTTGGAGCTTAAGCAGGCGCGCGACTTCCCGCCATATGGCTTTGGTTGGGAGACATGTTTCTAGGCGGTGGTATAGGGAGCCCTCCCCTCCACATACTGCACAGGTTGCGTGGAGGGAATTGGAGCGGTCCGCCATCCTATAGGTCCTTCTCAGACAGCGACAGGCGTTGGCTCTTACCCTCGGCTGTAGGAGTGGGTGGTGCGTCATTTTCCACACTTCCTTCTGTGTGGTTAAGTCGTAGGGAATGTCCAACACATCTAGGTATTCGATTCTAGCAATGGTTGGGGTCGTAGCAAACATGTCTCTCTGGGGGTGTTTTCTGGATTTCTTAATTTGAAGTGGGGGTCTGGGAATCTAAAGGGAATCATAAGATGTTTAATTTTAGTATAGCCATTCCAGTGGGCCACCAAATCACTGAAATAACCAAAAATTACTATAAATTCATAGGACTATATGGCGAGATATTTTTTATTTTAAATATATAAGGAGAAGATCAACCATGGGATGGACACTTCTGGTAAAGCAAACAACGAAACACCAAGACACATTAAGAGGCACCCCAGAGGACCATAGCTACCTCCTGTTGCCAGCGGGACTTCCATTGGAAGGAAGAGGGAAGATGTCAGGGAAACCCTGTGCCAATACCAAGCACAAATGAAGGAAAGGAACTGAAAAAAGGAACCAGATAGGGAACCAGGATGAAACCGAATGGCGTTGGCATGATGGCAAAGGGCCAAACATTTAAGCTTTGAAAGTGGCCTGTTAGTTTGGGACTGGAAGCAATGTATGGCTTCACAAAGGGTGGGAGCAGTGCCAGAAAGAGCGTCCAATACAATAATATGTATCATCTAAAAGCAATGGCTATAACTAAGGCCTGAAGAGATAGTTGGATGGGGGATTAATGTACAGCAAAGATGTTCTTAGACTGGCTGAAAGCCTGAGCTGGGTACTAGGGAAAGAGAGGCATGACCTCACGCCAGTTAGCCTGAGATGGCGGACACTCTTCTAATCGATGGACTAAAGATCCATATTGGCCACACATTATACATGAAAACAGAGAGATTTTGAACTGCTCCACAGTGCGGTACAACCTCATCAGGAATCTCCATACATGGGCGCGAATCCTAGGCTGCAATAAAGAGTGGTGGGCATACTCCCAGATGTTCTTCTGGGTTATTCAAAGAGTAAGGGATGTCCAGAATGTCAAGGTATTCAACTCAGGCTATGGTATGAGGGCGGTGAGGTACCATGTTGTGCAAAAAACTTGCCTGTAAACAGTGTGGGTAAAAATGGGTGCATGGAGACCCCTCTGGGAGGTGTGACCAAGATGCTGATTCTCCATTCTGCGCTCTACATGGTCAGGAGAATCCTTTTGAGTGGGTAGGGGCCCGTGAGGGCCTGCAGCAGAGGGGTGTGAAGCCATGTAGTTGAGCAGAGAATTATGGTGGTCTGGGTTGTGAAGGCAAAGAGCATGGGAAAAGTTGGACCATTCTGCACGAGACCAGTGCCGAGTGGGGAGTGTAGGGTTAATTACCTTTGTGATACAGGAGCCAATATACTAAAGAAACGGTCCACGTAGTTGATCAGTCCCATATCTCCACTATGGCGTGGGATAAACAGGACGTCCAGACGCACAAGGGGAGGGTGGCCTAGCCATAGCCACCTTTGGACGATGGCATAGATGGTTGCAAAGAAGGAGGCAGAAAAAGCAATAGCATGTGAAGAAAGCCAAACAATGGTCAAAATTAGAATTGGCAACCAATACCTGGCTGTCAGGATAGTTTGCTGGCCTCTGAGGGAGGAGATTCATTTAGTTACTTTGTTAAAAATGTTGTTTTTCATTACAGATGTGGCATTACCTCTCGCCTCCATCCCCACTCACAAGTGGCGAACTGGGCCCATAGTGAACCTGGAAACAAATGGGAACTCATGAGGGGCGATATGAGTTGACTGCCTTTGGAAGTGAACAAGAGTCCTTAAGCAGGCATATGCTGCTGAGCAGCGGTGGCAGGTGACCAGCGAGACTAAGATTTAATATGAAGGATGATCTCGGTTTTATTGGCATTTAGGGCCGCATTGCTAACCCTTGTTCTCCTGTATGATACTCTCCAGGACGCATGTATCACAGTTACTAGAAACACCGACCACACAATTGTCAGCATATGCTAGCTTTTTTACTGGTACCTGCCCTTGAACATGAACACCAGCAAGATGGGCATTTGCATTGCGAAGAAGTGGACCAAGGATATGGTTGTATTAAAGAGGACTCAAAGGGTCCTTTGAAGGGTACTCCTGGATGTCAAACCAAATCATTCAGTAAACCTGAGCTACGTACTGCCATTGTGGCTGACTCAGTAAGCAACATTGACTAATTGATAAAACGAGATTGGAGCTGAAACTTATAAAGGCAAGCTCTAAGGTAAGCCTAATTGACATGATTGTATGGCTTTCTGATGATCTAGGACACAAGCGCGCAGGTAGTGAGATTGGCAGGCGTTGGCTACTGCATGAACAATGTCCCATATTAATCGCTTGGAATGAAGCCAAATTGGGTATGTGATTTTATTTCAGAGGGGAAAAGCTTCTTTTACCGCTCAGAGTCACTTTTAAGCGCTTTTAAATTTTAAGTTTTATATATCCACAGCCGTCTGACCAAACCTATTCTTTGATGTCCTTAGCTCTGCTGCCTGCCACCCCAGTGTGGGGCAGCGGTGCACCCCCACCTAGCGTTTTCTGCCTCGCGGTCAAGCGCGTTTGGATGGGCTCAAACAGCCCGCCCATTGCTTCCAGCCATTTTGTCCCCCCACGGGACTTAGCGCTCCACCTGGCGCGCGTCCACCCTTCTCACCCCCATCCTCTCGCCCTCCCTCGCTCCACCATTCGCTATTGCTTCAGAGTGGACTATGGGCGTTTGTTCCCATATGCCGATAAGGCAATTATTGATCTAGCCACTGCAGCCTTTGCGCCAGCTGGCTTTATAGACTTCCGCCCTTTTAAGGGCTACTTTGACGTTGAGTTCCAATCTGAGGAGGACGCTGAAGCGGCAGCACAAACTCCTCTAATTTATAAAAAACCCCCATTCCCACAACCTGTACTCGCCTCCCTTCAGACACCACGCTGGTGGTATCCTTTGCAAATCTCCTATCCCACCTTCCACCCCAGGTTTTGTATGACCAGTTGGTCGCGGGGCTTATGGCTTATGGCACTCAGCCGAACCTCATCTTAGCCATTCCATCTGGTGCAGAGCGCCTTGCTGCTCCTCGTGCAACAGCCACCATCATCCCACACCACCCTACCATAGCCCAACAAATCCCACCCCATGCTAATGTGGCTGCAGCGCCTGATCATTTCTTTTGGGCTAAGGTTGATAATGGTAGGCAGATATGTTCCCTCTGCTTTGGCCTCAACCATGCAAAAAAGTTTGCCCTCAGGCCAATTCTGCAGCTGCGGCTTCTGAGCCCCCTCTGGAGGTTCAGTATGGGGCGCTTTGCTGCCCCCTCCCACCCTCCAATCTCATTCAGTGGGCCTGCGTGGAAAATCAGCCCCTCCCAAAACCTCCAGCCTCACTCTCCCACCTAAATCCACCCCAGTCAATCAGAGCAATGCTTGGACCACCATTGGCACCCAAGCAGCCGCCCATTCGCCCAATCCCACCCACCCAAATTTGAACGCCACTATTCCAGTGAACCAAAATCCATGGGATCTATTGGCTGAGACTGACGAATCAGGTAATGTCCTCATTAGTAAGCATACAGGTCAACCTCTCTGCCAATTTGATTATGATTGGGCAGAATTGTTCCTTCCTGACTTTGATGAAACCCCTATCCCTCGCCATTTCGCTCCTCTGCCCAATACAGCCCCCTTCCAAAGTGACCATCAGCTCGCCTTAGCTGCGGTGGCCTCTCCTCAGTGCCTGAAACTATGCACCGCGGTGGCCCAGTCAGTGGCTCAGTTCCAGTATGGCCTGCCCACCCTCTTCTTCCCCCCAACTTCCCTGAATCTGCCTGCAGTGACATCTCAAAACTATTTGATGATGCTGAAGTTGCTGTTATAATGTCGCAACACTTGCTTCATTCAACCCCTCAGCCAAAATCACCCGCCACAGTATCTCCCTTTTCACCCAACTTCCCGAAGCACGCAAAGAAGCTGAAGCTCTCCTCAAAGCTTTTGTTGAAACGCTTTCCCGTCATTATCTTGATGAGGAAGTGTAAAACTATTACTATGCTGACCTCCACCCCCACTATGCGGATGCCCCAACGCCCTGGCTCTCTGCTCTGGTCCAATACTCTAACCAACATCCCATGATTGAGGTGGGTCGTTCTGAAAACCAACCCCCCGACCCCTCCTCACCCTCTGCCATAGTGGGTTAGCGGTTTCCGCTTCCCACTTGGTTAGTAGTTTTATTTTGTCATTTTGAGTGTTGTGATTCGGTACTGTCCATCCCCTGGTCGGCATACCTTGAATAAATTGATATTACTTCAGAGGAAAATTCCCATGGCGCTTTGCAATAATCTTGATAAAACTTTTGGTATCAGTGTTTTAATAGAGATAGGGAGCCAGTTTGTAAAATCCAGCTTATCCCCTTTTTAAACAAGGTTACCATATATGCCTCTTGGCCACCAAGAAGAAGAAATGTCTCCAGCAGACATTTATTCATTTAGGTTAACAGAAGGTTGGATATCAGGGAATTTCTTTATTGTAAAATTCTTAAGGAATCCCATCAGAGCCTGGGCATTTTCTGTGTGGTGCACCACAATCAGCAAACCAGAGTTTGTCACGCAGTATTAGATCCATTAAGTTTGGGTATCAGACATGGTGAAGGTATGTGCACTGTCAAGGAAAGAGTCAATATCACCAGCACAAAAGGGTTGGACATTTAAAACTTAGATTATAAATTAAAAATCTTGGCGTACAACTCCTCCGGCGTATCTGCAATGGAGGTGTATGACCGCCTAACCTACGTACAGGCCATATTTTGCTTATGGTAAATTAATTCGATGAAGTGGTATGTGAAAAAATCTCACCCACCAGAATATTTTTGGATTTATATTAAGCACTAATGCGTAGTTTGTGTTCTCTTACCAGTGTGTTCAAGCTGGAGGACTTTAGCCCACTTGAAGCCCCAAGCAGGGCTGTAACCAGCAGCAGGGACATTACTCTCCAGGTGATCCACTTCCACTAGAGCACGCCTAATAAAAGCAGAGGCATCACGGGAGTGGCGCGACAATATGTGGCATGCATGCGAAACTGTGCGGGATTTAAAATCCAACCATGTATGAGTGGATCAGTACAGAAAGGGACCACAAACTCCTGTGTCAAAGTCATGGTTTGACCCAACAGGCGAACTCAGGCAAAGCAAGATTATCTTGGCAAAGTTTGGTCTTCTGGGCGCCTGTGCCAACGGCATGACGAAGTAAAAGACGCCAAAACCAATCTATGGTCAAAGAAATTTACTCTCATTATGGCAAAGTCCGGTATTTGGGGGCACAAACTCAACGGTGCAAGAATAAGGTCTAATCATGACATAGACAGCAAGTGCCCGTTGTGTACATGAGAGGAAGACATATTAGTTAGCAAAGGAGAATGCTTGGGAATGGTGTTGTAGAGGCCCAGGGTATTCTTCAGGATGCGAAGTTCCATGTGTCCTGGGGATCAATTGTGGAAGGCCACGTGTCAGTAGATAGTTTTGTCCAACAGTTCATATTGTCACCCACAAATATATTAGGTGGTAGGGAGAATGGCAACGTCTGAAAAAACCCCTGACAGACCTATCCACATGTCAGGGTGTATATGCTAGTGATGGTGTGTACTTAATCACACCACAAGAATGTAACAGCCAGTACTTAGCCATTCAAAAATGAGTTTAAAAGATAAGTCTAAATTTACTGGTCACCTGTACTAACACCCCACAGTGATGCAAACAAAAAGATACAGTAGAGAGGAGCATGAGTGCCCATGCATCCTCATCACCTAGCAGACAGTGGGTTTCCTGGATTTCTGGTATCTCTATAGGTAAGTTGTTTTCAGGAAGCTCAGTTTCTTGGCCTAGGACGGAGAGGCCTTGAGTCTCATGATGTTCAACATCCCAAGTTGCTGAGATGCTCATCATGCCTCAGGAACGAGGAGAAGGGCCGTTGGCCATGCCCCTTCATCTTCCATAAGCGTCAGTGTTCCATTTCTGCAATTATGATGGTTGTGTGCATTGGAAGGAGCTGTCAGGATTTTCCAACTTCTTCTGTCCCTGAATCTTTACCCTGAATATTCGTCTGCTGATAACTGAGGGGGAAGTAAGTTACTTCAGTCCCATCAAGTCTCTTAAACATTATCACGCTTATCCCAATCAAGTAATCTCAGAAGATTTGATCTCTCAAAGATTAGAAAAGATTAGATAAAAGACGAGCCTCTACAAAACTTTTAAGTGTTCATTCTTTTAGTAATAAAAATAAGTTTTCTAGCGTGTTAATATCAATAATTATATATTTACATCTTTTTATTTTTTGAGAAAGTCCATTAAAGTAACTTAAAGAGAAGTCCTGCTATTCTTGAATTGTATTTAAAGCCTCAGATATGGTGCTCACTACAGGGGGCCACTCTGCGTTATGCACCAGTGAAAATTTTGATCACTAGAATAAATTATCCTTTTACGCCTAAGGAGTCTCAATGCCACTATCAGGGCAGTATTTTGCACTGGGTTTGTTCCACTAGGACCAAAATTCTTAGGGCGCTATCTACGTTGGAGTTCCGTGCCAATCTAGAGCTTAATGGCCCCAACTTGAGTTTTATTAAAATTTTCAGACGCAGCCTGAAACCTTACAAGTCACCATCCACCAATTACTCATTGGGGTCCTTTTCCCAGAGTCTGTTATACTTGGTCTCAGGCTAGTGCTGTGCCCTCTACCATGAAGGACTATATCAAACTTCTCAGTTGCCTAGGGTTAATACTAAGCATTATTTACATCAGTTTGTGCATCCCATGTTATACCACTTGTTGCAAGTAGTGGGGATACATCATCAAGGGATATTAAATCTTTTAGAGTAACTTCAATCTTTAAAAAATTGTCTCCAAATTTTTAAAACCACTTCCAAGTTCAGTCAGGATAATAGTGATGCCATTAATAGTAATTCTAATCTTATTTATCACATAGCAGCAAATTACTTAACTAACCCATGGAGTATCTAGATTCAACTCCCAGTTTTTGGGTGTGTGTCTGGGAAATTCAAAATGAGTAGAGATAATCTTACTCACTTTTTGAGACAAAGTCAGCTGGTGGAAGAGGAAATTAGAAATCACCTCATCCAACTAAAGAAATTATTCTCTGGCTTTCAAACTTGAATCTGCAATATGGGGAACCCCCAGAGTTATGGGCCCAACCAGGGTACCAGGTTCTCATGGACCAGTGGGTCCCCCTGGACCTATTGGGCCCAGTGGGCCTATGGGACCTAGAGGACCCATGGGATTGTCTGGAGTAGTCAGACCCCCAGGACAGGTGGACCTCCTGGACCTCCAGGTGCTATTGGGCCTCTTGGTCCCCCTGAGCCTCCTGGGACTCCAGGATCCATTCAATCTTCTGAGCCTGAAGGCTCTGGTAGTTCATCTGAGTCTAATTTTAGTTCCCTCTTTAAGATTATTGAACAGTTGTGATGGCAATTTCATAAAGTAACCTAGGCTTGTAACTTAACTCTTGATGGAACTCCTAAAGACCCCCTCTTGGCGCACCAATCCTTAGATGATGAGCTTAATACCTAGGCGAATGGGATAAGGATACCAATGCATTACTACTGGCATGCAAATTTAAATGGTGTCTGCTTTAAACTTGGGATGATTCCTTAGAGCTTAAATTCCAGGCGCAGCAAGGAAAATTCTCGAATTAATACAGTAGGTAGGCGCTAAAGTGGGTCATTTGGAGCCAAGCTTTCAAATTAATGAGATTCTCCCTGAGGCCGCCAATAAACACCTGCCATATACTTCTCAAGCTTCTGAATCAACCTCTTATGTCTCAACCCAACTGGACCAGCCTGGGGTTCATGGATTGACGGCGAATTCCCATATGAGCTTTGAACCTATATTTAAGGATATGTATTCTCCTGGAAAGATGAGTATTATTTCTTTTCTTTACGCTATTAGAAAGCTCTGGGGGAGGCAACGGACTTAAATGAATTAATTGACCAATTGCCTTTCCCAGTTGGATCAAAATTATGGTTCCTCACCTGATGACTTAAAATACCTGGTCTAAAGTTAAATAGGCTTTGTTAAAGGAATTCAGGGGTGATCAGACCCTATCCTCTTAAAAGCAGCGTTTATGGGAATACAGCTTTAAACATGAATCCATTAGCAATATTGCGCACCCTTTTTATTGGGAGGCACAAGATTTGGTGGCTTGTAATCAATTAAAATTCTCTGAGATAAAATTACCACTAAAATGTCAGCCTTCAATTTCTGAACTCAGTTGCAAGTCTACCTTATTAGTGTGAAGAAGAGGTATTGAAGCATCTTGGACATCAAGGAGGCCTTGTTATAATTGCCTCCTCAATTTACTAAAAACCCACATATCTGATTCTCTGAAACTGAGTCACTCTAAAATGCATGCTGTACCTGAAAACTCTTAGGCTAAAGATGTACCTATTGTCATCAATATCTCCATACTGAAGACCACTTATTTTTAGAAGAAAGTGGATGAGAAGAAAAATGAGGACAAATCCAATAAGATATAACACCTTAATAATGATTTGGATTTAAGCCAGTGTGACCATATCACTGCTGAGTATAATATAGACAAACCATCTTCTTTTTATGCCTTGCCATCTTTGTTGGCGCTATCACTTCCAATTTGTAAGTATGATTACTCGCATTGATCTTCAAGTAAACCAATTCCCCACTAAGGTTATTATTGATACTGGCTCTCCCATGAATGTAGTATCTTTTAAGCTGACCAAGTGGATCAAACTTACACCCAACATTTCCCATTTTGAGGAATATGGGACTGCTGGGCCCCTAGAGTACGCAGACTATTTAAGCTTTTTTGTCACTTCACCTGAAGATTGAAAAATTAACTTTTACAATGCCTGATATCATTTTAGATAATTTGATTTATTATCTTCTTTTGGTGACAAAAATATCAATTACCTAATTCTTCTCTTTTCTTTTTGGGGTATTGGGTTCCATTAATTTTGTCTGAGCATTTCCTTTTTCACCATACTAAGCGTCATGTTTTTTTGTTGGAGGGGAAAAAAGGTCCTATTCTATCCAGTAATATGTTGAAAGTCTTCGAGTAAAATTACCACTGAGTTGGCTGACATCAAAGAAGTTATTCTCAAATTTCTCTCCAAATACCGTTATTATTCCTCCAAAATCTCAGATTATTTTCAATATCTTTTTACAATTTGCTATCCTCAAAGATAATTTATTACAGATCCAAGGAGTTACAAACCCTTCTGTTAAGGAGATTTTGCCTTGTCCAGGGGCATTGGATTACGCTTATTCTGGAATGCTACCTATCTTGCTGGTGTTTTTACCAACGAGCCAAAAATTGTGAAATGGAAGACTCCAATAGCCTATGTAAAATCATTACCTCTCTCACGAATTTATGATACTAAGACTTTTGGGAGTTTACAAGATTTTGGACTAGAATCCCATCAAAGCATCCTTACTGTATGTCCTGCGATTGGGAACCAGCTTAATACCGACCAGAAAAAACTAGTGCATCAATTACTTGAGGAATACTAAGGTATTTTTGTGAAGCATATCTACAATTTTGGTAAGATGAATGGAGTGATGCATACCGTTGAAACTATGAAGCATCCTCTATTTGAACTAATCCTTATTGAAAGTAAAAGGTAGATGAGGCACATGCAAGAAATTGAATCAAACATTAAAAGCTGGATTATCAAATCTCCCAATAGTCCCTAGGTCTCATCGTCATTACTGATGAAGAAGAAAGATGGCTCTCACAAAAATTATGGAATATCATAGATAAAATGCAATCACTTGTTGAGACAGCTATCCTTGCCAAGTATCAACGATTCCCTCCATCTTCTTGCTGACTCCACCTATTTTTCTACAATGAATTTAGACAGTGATTTTTGGCATATTGAGTTGGCCCCAAAGTTCAGACCAAATGTGCTTTGATTTCTAGTGAGGGCTTATATGAACTTACTAATATGTCAAAAGGGTTGAGTAATGCTTTGGCCACTTTTCAGAGGTCCATGGATGGAATTTTCCGAGACTTAAAGATGACCTGCGTCTTGGTGTATTTAAATGACAGAGCCATGTTTTTAAAGACTTTTATCAAGCATTTGGACCTTTATGAGAAGTTTTTAGCTGAATTTGAGATTCTTTGTTAACGCTCAAACCTTCCAAATGCTCCTTCTTCCAGAGTGAAATGGTGTTTTTAGGGTACAGAGCTTCAGAAAAGGGGATTTAACCCCTATTGGACAAAAATTAAAGCCATTATTTGAATGTCTCCTCCAGCCTCCTTGCGTGTTATACAGGTCTTCTTAATAATGGTTGGGTATTATCAACAACTTATACCTAAGTTTGCTGATTTGGCTGAGCCTTTATACTATCTATCAAATAAAGGGGTACCATTTGTGTGGGGATCTGCTCATGGGCAATCCTTTAATTTGCTTCAAACTGCTAACTAAAGCACTTGTTTTGATACATCCTCGCTTTAATAAGCCTTTTATTTTTCACACTGGTGTGATTAATGTTGCCATTGGGGCCATCAAGCCTCAGTATGATGAAATCAAATTGCCCATCTGGTGGCCTACTATAGTAAGACCCATATTATAACTTCAGTGATGGATTGAGATATGCCAATATGTTTTTGCTCAGGGTCAATCCCACTGAGCAACGGGTGACCAATATGAAGATTGCCAGCCTTTGAAACAAATAAATATAATATAATATAAAGCAATTGTTCATCTATACTTTTTTTATAATATTTAACAGCAGATTTCTTCTGCTCCACTCTACTATTCTTACCTACCAACAATCCTCTTTTTTTAATTGTCTCATCTCACTTATATCTCAGTGACTTCTGACAATAACAATCTCACAGCTTAATTATTTGGTTCCACCATATTCTCATTGATTCCAGAAGAGTCTAATAATTATTAAATTCATGATTGCCTTAGTTTGAGGCGATCTACTATTCATTTATCATATGTTGACATCACCTTATTGCCTAATTTGGAGGCAATCCACTAAATACTTGTTCGAGGCTCATTATTGCCCTATCACTTTATGTCAAGGTGATCTCATAAATATTTCATAATACTCAGTTTGGCCAATCTAGCCCATTCCGCCGAACTACTTGGGCTTATTGTCCAGTTATACCAGAATCTTGACATTACCCCCCTTGACTGATGATAAGGCTCCTATTTTTTATATGCCTGAAGGAACTTTGTGTGCACTCATTTAATTATATGACCACTCATGGGGATCTGATAATAGAGGCCTCAACACCAGTTTTCTCAATTACTTCAAATGGGCCAATCCAGATGCTGGTCAACTTATGCTTCCACCCAAACCCAAGCTGGTCATAGAATAGAAACATGTCTCCATCTTTAAAATGCGCTACCCACTATGCCATACCTGATCAGCCGCCTAATTTTTTACATTTTTGGTTAAACTGAACGAGTATGCTTTGGTTTACAGCTCAAAAAGCGTATTTAAAAGATTGGGCAAGTAGCATTGCAGGTCCATTCCACTGGTATCTTCCACGCAGGCATAGAGAAGTGCCAGAAGAGCTGGGTGTCATCCATATAGTAACTGGAATGGACTCTGCCTCATGGCTTAATGATAGCTTATATTGCAAGCAAAGATGGCGGAGGAAAGAAGGGAACTCCAATCTGAAGTTAATCTGATACCAATTTGTGGAGTATGTTCACCAAGGTTCAATAACTTCTCAACCATCCCATTGGATTCTGGGTGACAAGGGGTTGTCAAAACCCCACGGGTGGCCATCAGTTCATTGAGCTTGGTTAAATGTTGGAGGTAAAGTTGAACCATTGTCAGTAAGGATGAAATGGAGACAGCTATGTCGCTGAATTATACATTTCATCACAAACTTAGCCACTGTGATCACCCCATATCGCATATTGCCTGTGCCTCAACCCGCCTGTTCAAGTGGTCAATCACCACCAAAATATACTTGGACCAATTAATCCAGTTGGAAGGGTCCCCACAACATTGATAGAAACTGTATGCAAATAAAAGTGAGGTTTCATTAACTGGTAAAGAGACTTTTGGCAGAATGGAATTTCCATTTGGCACTGGTGGCAGCAGGAAATCATTTCAAGCATGTCAAATTGCATGATTTCCCAGTAGAACCAAGGTCGCAGCATTTACAGGGCCTTGCATACTCCACCATGTACAACTGCTCAGTGTGCGCTCATTATAATATTTGGTCAGGCGGAAGACCTTAGGATATTCACCATAGTGTGCCCTATTTGCTTGTAGAATTCGCCGTTCTTCTGGAATGTATTGGCCCTTGTTTTCGTCTAGGGCCTTGATGACTTGGGGCGGTTCATTATTGTAATTTCCGCTGAGCATCTTATTGTACATTATGTAAATCAGATCCGCCCTAATTCAATTGTTGGTAGCCTTGACAAGCAATTGGCGTTCTGGTGTTTGGCTCCAGGTTGGTGGAGGATATCAAAGTCATACGCCTGCAACTTGAGGGCCCATTGGGCTAGACGCCCTTCAGGCTTCTTAAGATTCTTCACCCAGATTAATAAAGCATGATCTGTAAAGACTTTGAGCTTGACTCCATAAAAGTATACCCTGAATAGCTTATAAGCATATATCACCACTAAGCACTACCGCTTGGTCATAGTGTAAATGCGTTCATGATAGTTTAAGCTATGATTGCATTATGAGACAGGGTGCTCCTCCCCTTCGTTGTCTTTTTGAGATAGAACTGCTCCAATTGCGGAAAGGGATTTATCCGTATGTGCAATAAATCACTCATCAAAATTTGGGTAGCGTAGCACCAGTGCATTGAGTAACACCGTCTGAAGTGTATCAAAGGAGCGTTGATGGCTTTCAACTATTTAAACACAGCATCCTTTTTTAACAACCAAATAGCGGCTCCCCAATATGACTGAAGTTGGGGACAGAGCGTCGGTATTAGCTGACCACCCCCAGAATACTTGTATGTCCCACTTACTGGTCAGCTGAATCATTTTTTGAATATTTTCTATCTTGGCCAGTTGGGGTTTCAGCCCTTTTGCGTCTACCACAAACCCAAAGACTCCAGTTGATCCTTAAGAAAGAGCATTTCTGTGGCTTATATCTGATTTTTGCCTCAGCAAGCTGGCGGAATACCTCCTCTAGATGGGTAAGGTGCTCAGAGAACGTATGCAAAAAACATTGATACTGTCAAGGTACACAAGGACACATGACAGCTTCAAATTTTCCAAGGATGGTGTCCATGACCCATTGGAACGTGGCCAGGGCGTTACACAGCCCTTGTGGCATGTGGATTGGTTAAAAAATCCCTTTGTACGTGATAATGGCGCATTTCTTCTGTTCTTCCATGAGCAACTCGATTTTCCAGTAGCCTAATATCAGATCCATTGCTTAGAAGTAATGTGCTCCCCCTAACCAATCCAAGCATCATTGATCTACGGCAAGGGAATGAGTCCTTCTTGGTGATAATGTTATCCTCCAGTAGCCTATTACTACCCAGTTGGTACCATCCTTCTTTTTGACAATTAAGATGGTCAAAGCCCACGGACTCTTTGACAGTATGAGCATCCCTTGCTCCAGCAGCTTTTCAATTTCTTCTTTTACTATGTCCTCAGCTGCCCTAGATTGAAAGATCATCTGGACCTGATGGGAGGATGATACCAATGTCCAATAGATGGACCAAACTCCAAGCGCACCCTAAATTATGATCATTAACAGCAAAATTCTCCTTACATTTTTCAAATAAAAGTATCTCCTGATCCTTCTGTTCTTCCATTAACACAACTAAGTTTTTGTGTGGTACCACCGTCATTACACCAGGCATCGGCTCAATGGGTAGACCAAATTTGTTTAGTGACCCAAACTCATAAACTTGAAGGACCTTCTCAGCAAGGGTCTAGTGTAAATACGCCACTATCTGATGTCAGCGTATTTGCAATGGTTCCATTTGTAGATTCGCAAGTAGAACCTTGATCTCCCCATGTCCTGGTAGTATATTGCCTGGAGCCATGCGGGGCTCAAGCCATGATTTCAAGTAAGGTCCAATAACTTCCCCAAAGAGCCTGGCGGGTGCTTTTACCTACAATTCAGCTTTTACTATTACTTGATGACCCAAGGGAATGGCTATATGCCAGCCACTTGGAGAGGAAATTCTTGATATTTATATATCTGATGGGAGAGAGCCCAGGTCTTCCTCATTAGTCAATGGTAGCAAACCAGAATTACACTATCACTATAGGCAAGGTTGACTTGTCCCATATGCAACGGATCCTTTGGCATTCCGCTTGAGGTAAAATAATCAGGATCTGCTGCCCCTGAATTTTGAACAACTCTTCTGTCATCAATATGACAGCACTAAAGTGTCACATAAATGCTGTTCTATTTAGCAGGTCATAACAGCTGTTCAGTAGCACAATTTCTGTGGCTATGATGGCAATTGACCCAAACCACAAGGCAACGCGCTATATGCTCCCTATGAGATTGTGCTTTCAGCTCCAGTTGTCGCATACACCATTTAATGACCTAAATCTGGTTTTATTGGCAACTTTTTCACCAACTCAGTAGAAACTATGTTGACTGAAGCCCATGTCTATTATAGCAAAAACTCAGTTTTGGCTACAACAATGTCACAGTATGTACATTCAAAAATATTAGAAGTTTGACTGGCTATTAAATGAACATTTAATAATCTCTTTTACCAAGGAAACTCATAATCCCCTCTCCAACTTTGGGATATTTTTGGATGATAGCGTCTACTGGAAGGCCGTTGTTTAATCAGTACAGGGAAGGTGCATCATAGGAGGGGTCCAGCTTGTCCAGGGAAACTTGGTCAAACATTTGACTAGAGTATGGCTTTGATTGCTCGAGAGATCCTTCTTCTGCCATATCCTTGGCTTTCACTTATTTCAATATATTTACTTCTCCAACAAGCTGCTAATATAGGAATGTGTAATTTGTAATGGGGGATTTTCACCGAATATTAATTAATAGGTTTGGGTGGGACGTTTTAGGTTGGGCTAGCCAGAGGTAGAAAGCACTGTCTCTACTCTGTCATGACTTTTCCCTGGTAGTAATGGTCCTGCTGTACATAATGGACCCGCCGATTGGGGCAATCTCATACCAGGTTCCCAGGGCGACCACACTCAAATAATTTCCCCCATAGGGCCTATGTCCTTGATTATTATAAGATGACCCATGCCAAAAGCTGGATTGTAGGTGATCAGAGTAAATAGGTCCAGGTTGATAGGATGACTGAGGACAGTAAGCGTAATTAGCCCCATTTAAGTAGTTGGGCTGTTGAAAATAAGCAGGTCCAGGGCGAAAATTAAACTGCTGGGGGTAACTCAGCGGAATTGGAACTGGATGGTTGAATTTCCCCAAATAAGAAGGTCCAGTGATGGAGGCGGTATGTTTACACTTTGTATAAGGCGAAGGGAAGGTATCATATAACTGGCGCAAAAAATGAACAATTTTGAGCATGGGTACGTTGTCATCCAACCTTGGGGTCATGACGTTGTAAAGCTCACAGTATGGTTTAATGTGGAGTTCATTGCAATGCACACGTCAAAATCAGATAAAGTCCCTGCTCTAATTAACACATGGGCTTCCAACATGAAGTGATCAGCAAATGCAGTGAGGTTCTCATTACGCTGGAACCCAATGGTCAAAAGCTCAGCCTTCCACTGCAACATCTTTGCGGTTCCTCCAAACAACTATAGCACAGTAGCTTTCACTTCTCAGTATGTAATGGAACTTTTTGGAAAATAGCAGTTGACTTGGTCAGCACTTCCAACATCCAAGGTAGACATTAACAGTTTTGCTTTATGCTAATCCGAGGCTCCTTCTGCCAAAAACTCAAATTGCTTAAAGAAGATGAAGAGATAACCATCATGATCAAATGGAGGCAGCTTATTAAGATAACCCTCCTGAAAAGCTCATCCTGACTTTTGAGCACAACGTCCAAGGAAAGTTTAATTTATGCATATCTGGTTGGCACAGTGTGTCAGGAGGATTCTCCATCAATTCAGGCCTGATGTGACATAGCCGACGCCTGAAGTGATTTATTTATTTGTACTTTTTGGTGTTAAACAATGGCCCCCCATAGTGAGCACCACTGCTATAATTTTAGCAAAATTTCAAGATAAACCGAGAGGTTTTTGCACAGGGCCAATCCCATTGAGCAACCTGTGGATGATATAAAGATCACCACCCTCTAAACAACTATTGATTATAATAGAATATAAAGCAATTGCTTCAACGATACTTTTATTACAATAATTAAAAGCAGATTCTTTCTGCTACGCTCTACTCTTTTTATTAACCAATGATCCTCCCTCTTCAATTTTCTCATTTTACTCATATTTCAGCGACTTTTGACAATACCACTCTCTCAGCTTAGAATATTCAGTTCCACCATATTCTCATTTGTTTTGGCAGAGTCTACTAATCATTAAATTCATGATTGCATTAGTTTGAGGAGATCTACTATCTATTTGTCATATGTTAATATCGCCTTATCACCTAATTTGGATGCAATCCAGTAAATATTCATTTGAGGCTTGGTACTGTCTTATCGCCTTATGTCAAAGCGATCTCATCAATATTTCATACTACTCAGTTAGCCAATCTAGCCCATTCCACCAAATTACCTAAGGCTTATTGTCCAGTTATTAAAGAATCTTGACAACCCTATCCAAGGATGAACAAAACTACAGTGTGACTGAATGGGAGTGCCCTACTGTAAATATGGTGATCAAACACTTTTGACCCTTCTTATATGGTAACCACTTCTCTGTTGTTAAAGACATTCTTATCTAAGGTGGTTACAAAATATGAAGGATCCAGATGGGCAGTTGGCTTGTTAAGACCTGCAATTATAAAATTATGCTTTATTGATTGTTCATCATTTAGTTACCAAGAATCAAAATGCTAATGACCTGTCACGTCTGGCTGTGTTAATTTTATATCCACAAAAGGAGGAGAGATTATATGACATTATTGGCCGAACTGAGCTATGGGACAAAAAAATCTGTGTTGATTGAGCCTATTTAAGGCCATTACCTGGGACACCATGATACAAGAGGGATCCTTGTATAAAAAGGTAACTCTGAATGATTGCCTTTTTTATATCTAAACTCACAGTTTAATGCTATTATTGAAGGGCATGGTCAAGTGGGTCAAAGTGGCCTAAAGAAGACTCATGATTAGATAAGATTTAAATGTTATTGGAATAACATGACAGCTTCTAACAAAGTGGTTCTTAGCGCATGCATACCTGTAAAAACTAGAGGCCTCTAATCCCATCTATCTGCATCAAGTGATTCCACCAACCAAGGCTTTTAAAGTGGTGAGTATTAAAGTTGTTGGGCCCTTGTCTCAAGGGTTGATGGACACCAGTATATTATTATGGCTGTTGACCATTTAACAAAATGGGTCGAGGCCATAACATTTCTGCTTCCTCTGCCAATACTACTACGTTGTTCCTTTACTGGAAAATCATCATGTAGCATGGGTGTCCCAAGGTCCTTATGTCAGATAATGGGACCAATTTTACCTCTCAACTATTACAAGAACTATCCAATTTATTTAATACAGCGCAACAGTATGTCGTTCCCTATCATTCATCTAATAATGGGGCTATTGAGCGGGTCATTAAGATCATAGTCTCCATATTGAGGAAAATGGCTACTTCTGACCCATCTTGATGTAATTTAATTTTTTAGTACGTTGTTCACTTACCAAATTAATTATTATCAAATTATTAAGATGTCACATTTTAAGTGTATGTATGGACAAGATCCCTCTGTTCCCTTGAGTGTTCAGGCAATACTTGATGATATTGTTCCCAAAAATATCAATTTAATAATGCAAAATTTAGCTGATGAGATCATTTACCTTCAATCTCAAGAAATGGATTCAATTGAAGTAGATAACAAAAAGGAGATCTTGAAAAGCAATCAACATAAGCTCATTTTACCTGAATATCAAATTGAAGACTACGTTATGTACTATTATTCTTGGTCTGGTGGGTGAATGGAGAATTTAGAAGCTAACTGGTTGGGTCCTTATTGAGCAATTTCTGGAGAATGTTTGAGTACTCAATTGTTCATGTTGATACTGGCATCATTGTAAATTATGTTCATCCTAGATTTCTGAAAATTCATCCTCTCTCACAATCAAATCTTGAGAAGTGTCAGGATTTCACCAACTTCTTCCATCCCTGAATCAATCACCCCAAATATTCCTCCGTTGCTTGCTGAGGGGAAGTTGAATAATGTCAGCCTCATAAAGTCTTCTAGACACAATTACGCTTAACCTGATCAAGTAATCTCACAAGATTCAATCTCACAGAAATTAAAAAGATAATATTGAAGACGAGCCTCTACAAGACCTATAATTATTAATTCTTTCTAATGTCAGGGAACTAGGGAATTCTGCTGTATTCCCAGATGGGCAGCTAGTGCATAGCGTAACTCTTAGGGTTTTCAGGGTCATTTATTAAGCAGTCGTCATCAGTCATCCTGGGTATTTATGACTAAAAACGCCCAGGGAAGGAAATTTCTTAAAACTTAAAGATAAAAAACACAACAGGAAGTTAAAAATCTATAATTTAATACTTTAAAGTGATAAGAACCAAAGGTATTTATACTTGTTTATAGGAATATTTCAGTGCCTAGAATGTTAAAGCAGAATCAACTGAAATTAATATTAAAAATATTTTCATCAAACGGAAATTAATATTTCAATGAATTATTATCAAAATTATTAACCCGTTTGATACTCCCCTTATTCCTTTTTATTTAGTAAATTTTTAAGAGGTTGACATTGATGGTTGACTGGTATGGCACTCCGTTAAGGATCACTAGGTTGTAGTTTCCATAGGGAAGTTGTTTGGTAACTTTAAATGGCCCTTTGAAATATGAGTGAGTTTTTTTGTAGCGGGAGTTCATAAGTTCATTTAAATACAGGAGGACTAGGTCTCCTACTGTAAAAACCTGGATGGTTTTGAGGTGGTTTTCATAGTTGATCTTCATTTGATGGGCGTGATATTGTACCAGTTTCTCCATGTCAGACCGTTTTAGGTGGTGAGTTGATTGGAAATGATTGCTGAGTTGCTTGGCTAATGAGTTGTGCTGGAAATTTATTCCAAACAATAGTTTATATGCCATACGCTTGGTAGTACTATGGATTTTGGTTTGGTATGACCAAAGGATGGCGGTTAAGTGTTCAGGCCATTTATCAGGGTTGTCTGTGATGCTCCTTTCCAGGGAATGCATCAGTGTTTGATTCATCCATTCAGTTAGGACATTACAATGAGGGTTGTATGCTGTTGGCATGGAGTGATGAGTGCATACCTGGTCCAACATTTCCTCAATTAATTTACTGTTAAAATGTATCCTGTCAGTCAGGATATTGTGAGGTGGTCCATAGATAGTAAATATCTCTTAATATATGAGCTGGTCTGTGGTTGGCTGCATCAGCTCAGGAAACTTCTTTGGCAACAGGCCAACGGCTGAATTATTCAGTGGCTACTAGAATATACTTTGATCCATCAGTTACAACTCTTAAAGGTCCCATAAAGTCAAGGCCCTATATCTCATATAGTCCAGGTGTTTTTTAGGGTTTAGGGTTTCTGGGAACCTGGATACTTAGAAAAGACTTGGAAGCATGGCATGTGGATACATAGTTACTGACTTCAGCGAAGGCATTTGGCCACCAGTATACAGTGAAGAGTCTCAACCAGGTGGCTTGTACTTCAAAATGTCTGGCGTTATCATGGGCCTCCTTTATCCGCTGCGTGCATTGATTTCTTGGAACCACCTGGGCCACTGATCCTTTGGTGCGTACATATAGATGCCATTGAAATATCATAAGTTCTTTAAACATTTTTTAAATAATGAAATATCATGGATACTAGTTGACACTTCAAGATCTTTAGGAACTTCCATATCTGCTGGAGCTCTTTCTTTTAAAATCGATCTCCCCCATATGGAAGATTGCTGGTCCCACTGGGTTATTGTAAATTCATGATAACCATCTGCTACTTCATTGAGCCATCCAGGGATGTTCACGAATTTTAAATCAAAATTTTATTATCACATATCTTCAGTTTAATCAACGTCCATTTGGGATGGAATTATTCAGTAAGAAACTTACTGCTGAGTTGTCAGTGAATATAGTGACCCGCCGGTACAACAGACAATACCAAAATTTATGAAGCATAAGCCCCACCGCCAATATCTCTTTCTCATATGATGAGTAGTTGTATTCCGCTGGGGAAAATTTCTTGGAGATAAATTTGACAGGTAGGTACTTATTCCCTTGTAACTGTGTGAGCATGGCCCTAATAGATGAATCACTGGAATCTTTGAACACCTACAATTCTTCATTTGAGTTGGGGATGATCAGTATGGGAGCTTAAACTAATGCATTTCTCAGGCTTATAAAACTCTGGTGGGCAGCATCACTGAAGTCCCAAGGGGTTCCCTTTTTCTGGAGTTGATACTTTGGACAGCTACCTTACTAAAGTTTGGAATAAAGGCCTGATAGTAGTTGACAGTTCCCAGAAAAGCTCAGGAGTTCAGCTACATTTTTTGGGATGAGACATGTAGAAATGGCTTAAACCTTAGAGGGATCAGTGCGTTTTCCTTCTGATGAGATTATGTGCCCTAGAAGCTTCAGCTCTCTAGTGCAGAGTATCAGCTTCGACTCATTAATGTCAAGGTTTGCTTCCTTAATCTGACAAATCACTGCTCCTGGGTCCTGCAGGTGTTGATTAAAATTAGTGGAATAGACAGTGATACCTTCAAGGTAGACAGTGATAGACCAATTTTTCAGGCCATGGAATGGTTCATTTGTAACCTTTTGGAAGATTCTAGAAGCTCTAGTAAGTCCGAAGGGCATTTGAGTGTATTGAATTGTCCAAATTTGGTGACAAACGCGTTTTTGAAAAAAATCCTCCTCCATTGCCATTTGACAGTATCCAGAGAATAAATCAATATTGGTGAATTACTGTGCACCTCCCATGGTACTGAAGATGTCTTTAATAAGTGGCATTGGGTATAAATTTTTCTTTGTTACTCAGTTTAGAGGAATTTAGTCAACATACAAGCGGAGTTTTCCATACTTTTTGGGGACAACTACAACAGGGAACGCTCACGTGATTGAGGGGGGCAAATGAAGCCACTGGATAGCCCTTTCTTGTTCTCTGCTTCAAAAAATTCTTGTGCTTGCGGCAAGTAATAAGGTCATCTGGCAATAGGTTTGGCAACACCAACATAAAAATGGTGTGAACCCAAGATTGAGAGGGAAACGTCATCACCATTGTGGCAGAAAAATCTCAAATTGTCTGAGTAGTTGTGAAAATTTGCCTTTTGCTGATCCTCCAAGTAGATTAGGGCATTAATTTTTCTGTTAGCTCATGACACCATTATGTAGACAATTCGCTGGGGTGTCAGATGGCCTCTCTGGGTTGGAATATGTAACGGTCAGGGGCTTCATTCCTTTTCTGTCTGCACAAACCATTGGTCTGATTCAAAGTTAACATGTATCTCAAACTCCTTTAGGACCTGTCAGGAAAGCAACAACTAAATTGATTGTGATCAAAAACTACTGCATCAATATATAGTGAATTTTGCCAGTTATCTTCATAGGGATGTTGAATACTTGACCAAAACAAGCTTGTTGAGTTCCCCCAGCCATCAGTAAGACCATGTCGCTCTGAAGGATTTCCTTTATATCTGATGTCCAGAAGGATTTTTTTTGTCACAATACTTGCTGAAGAGCCTATATCAAGGAGGATGAGCACTGAATATCCAAAGAGGGACCCCATGGTGGGGTGGTGCAACTGTATTGGTGAGCAAGGATTCCTGTTTTAGCCCCATTTTAACCAGGTTAGAACAATGGCTTGATGAATGTCTTGCCGTAGTGCCAGGATGGACTTGCACAAGTCTCCAGGAGGTACTGGGATAATTGTATTTTTTAAAATTTTTGTAGCTGAGACCCCTTTAGGCTGGTATGATACTGTGTTAGGAACTGACACCATAGGTTGTTGTGGTACTTTAATTTTTGTGGCAGTATTTTTCTTCATTAATGGATGAGTATCTGTAGGGACAACTGCTGTATTACTTGGGTAGAGTTGGGGATGCAGGTTTTCCATATTCTGCTTTATAAATTTGGGTAATTGGAGAGAGACATCATATCGTTTTTTCTTGGCTCATTATAGTCTTCCATAGGTACTCAGTGTGGTTCATTAGGTTCTTTCTGTTCTGGGTTCAAAAGGTCATTAATTTTCATTCTTTTGGTTGGGTCATATTTATCTTGGCTGGCTAATTCATCTTTTTCCGTTTTTCAGAATATATTTCTGCCAGCAGGAGTTGTTGGCTTGTCCTGTTTCAGGATTTGCTGATGAGTACTCAATCCGTCAGGGGGGCGAGACTTTCCTAGTGGCGGCCCAACATAATGGTGCTGGTAAGTAATTGTTCCTATCCCATAGTAGTCATTTGGTGGTGGATTTGTATAGAGATAGGTAAACGGTGAATAGGGTCCCACTGGCGCTCCCCCATAAGGCATTGGTGGCAGATTAGGGTACTGATAGAGTACATACTTGGCAAAATTTGCCTGCCCAGGAGCTGGAGGTGCATCATGATTTCTTTGACAACTCTGGCAGGACATCTTCCATCTAAATGGGCCACTTTACATCTTTAGTAGAGGTTTTGGAACTGTCAGAAATGATGTTCAGGCTCATTACAATTGTGGCAGCGAAGGTTGCTTTGTGGGGGCTGTCTTTGTACTAGCATAGTGAGCTGTTGTACTTGTCCAAGAGGGCATTCATATGTGTGGTAAACTCAGAAAGAGGGCTGATATGCTGGAACTTTGTGGTAGCCTAACCCTCAGTTTTCCTACTCTAACTCCATCCTTAAGGTGTCTGATTTTATAGGCTGACGGCTGGATAGGCGGAATATTGGTGGCAGACTTTAATGGCATGGTTAGCACATGAAGGTTGGGCAATAAGAACAACATTTAGGTATGGTTCTTCTAAGACATCAATAAACCATTTCAATAACGGTTGATCTATATCATCACAGCGTTGGGTGCCAGACTGGTGCCATTGCCCAAGTAGGTCCATAAATTTGTCCAGGAAATGGTTGATGTTATCATAATCCTTTAGGAAAATGCGCCAAAACTTCTCTCATAGTTGTGTAGTGGATACTCAAAATTTGGTACAGGCACGCTCCTGCCATTCACCCCTGGTATAAAATGGGAATTTTTACTGTATCACTTCAATGCTACATCTGTTGGAAGGCTTGGCACCTCACTAATTCGTTGGTGGTCATTCACATCATAATCATCACCACAGGAGTTATAGGCTTCTAACCATTCATCTATTGGACCATTTTCAGATTTCTCTAGGGTCTGCCTTGTTTAGAGTCTCATTAATGTCAAGGTCATGGCCTGGATCTGGAAGGCATTTTCAGGTTCCCTAGCAAGATCACCAATTTGTTTAGGAACTAGGGGATTCTGCTGTATTCCCTGACAGGTGACTGGTGGCGAAGCGTAACTCTAAGGGTTTTTAGGGTTTCTAAATTTGGAAGTCATCATAATCCTGGATGTTTATGACTAAAAACGCCCAGTGGAGGATATTTCCTAAAATCTAAAGAGAATAAACACAGCAGGAAGTTAAGCTCTATAATCTGATACTTATTGTGATAAGAACTGAAGTATTTATACTTGTTTTGAGGTATATTTCAGTGCCTAGAAAGATTTGGGAAAATTTACTTAAATCAATATGAAAATTGGATATTTATCAAATGGGGAACTACTATTCCAATGAATTATTATGGATTTATAACACATTCAACACTGATAAAACTTAAGTCTTTTTGCGAGTTAATAACTGTTTTTATATATTTACAATTTTAATTTTGGAGAGTTAACTAAAGTAACTTTGAGAGAAGACCTGCCATCTTTAAAGTGTAGTTAAAAACTTCAAAAAATAACAAAAGGTAAGTGCAAAATAAAGCCAAGTATGAGTGTTCTCATATTACTTGCAAAGCAATATAATCACAAATATACCATAAACAGGATTAGGGGTGGCGGACGCTCAATATGCTGCTGACCTCTGTCACCAGGCAATATTCACAGGGCTGTGTTAAATTCACATACCAACTGTTAATTATCAGTGTATAGGCTCGATGCCGCTGAGTTGGTTTGCACAGGATATTAGCCACTGAGCAACCGAATTGGTTGATATGAAGATCGCCAACTTAATAATAAAAACTCAATATATTATATATGGAGCTATCACCCCTGGTTTTGACTTTTATTTTAATAAATTGCAGATTTATCTACAATCACTTAATCACCTCAGAAAAGACCTCCTCTTCAATCTTCTGTGTGACTCTTTATATCTCAGTTCCCCAAGACTGATGCATCCTTGGCTTAGTAGCCTTCTATTTATCTTCCCTTTTCTAGATAATCTAGTTCATATTGAATCTCAGCATAAATCCCCTTGATTCGCCAAATGGTCATCTTTTTAACTAGTTATAATTCATATACCCATTTTCCATAAATCTCAAGACTTGTCTTGATTCCCCCTCTGATCCGCCAGTATGGATAGCATATTGTCCAGTCATATCAATTTCCCAACATTACCCCCCCCCTTTGACTAAATAATAACCTCTTACTGTTTATATGGTTGGAGGAGCTTCGCCTGAACTTGGTTGATAATCTTACCCCCTGTGGGTTCCTTGATTGTGTAGACGTCCATGCCAGTCATCTCGATTATATCAAATGGCCCAGCTCAGATGTTGGAGAGCTTGTTTTTCCGCCCAAATCCGTGCTGGTCGTGAGATAAAACATGATCCCCCACAGCGAAAAGTGGAAGTCCACTCCATCTCTTCTAATCAGATGCCTGATTGCGACTCTTTTTAGCCAAACTGGTGGAGTGGGATTCCGTTTTCAGCTTGATCAATGTATCTGTAAGAGTCTTTCAAATATCGCTGGGGGATCCACACCACCAGTTTCCTCTACACATGAATAAAGCAAGGCGGGCAGAGCCAGATGTTGACCATACAGAAGTTGAAATGGGCTCTTACCAGTGAACGAATGATAACTTATGTTATATGCAAACACAGCAGTAGGTAGAAGGGCACTCCATTCTGAGGGTCAATTTTTACCAATTTGCGGAGAATGTTCACTAGGGTTTCTTTGACCTGCTCTACCATCCCATTTGATTCCAGGTAATAGGGGGTGGTCAAAACCCTGCGGATCGCCATCAACTCATTTAACTTTGGTAGGATATGCAAATTGAAGTTGGTTCCGTTATCTGTCAGAATAAACTGTGGGAAGCCATGTCGCTGTATAAAATATTACATAATAAACTTGGCAGTGGTGACTGCGCCCAAGTCGCTAATAGCCCTGGCCTCCACCCATCAGGTCAAATGATCAATGACAACGATTATATACTTAGATCAATTGGAGCTAGTTGGCAGAGGTCCCACTACATCAATGGAAATGGTCTGCCAGGCAAACTGGGGTTTAACCAGCTGATATGTGGTTTTCTTGTATAAGGCTTTTCCACTTGACACTGATGGCAACAACTTACCATTTTCTTTTTTTAGTACTAGATGGTCCCAAAGCAACTGACCATATTCAATATGTCATAATGCATGCTCTCCCAGTAGTATCAGGGCCACAAAAAATCCAGCATTTTCCGCAATCCTCCATGTCCTACAGCCTGATGAGCATCCATAATAATTGAGGGTCTAGCTGAAGGTTTAGGGATACTCAGAGTTGAGTCTTTAATCCACTTAAATAGTTCCCCCTCACATAGAAAATTATCTTTCCTGAGCCCATCTAATACCTTGATCACCTGCAGCAGCTCATCCTGATATTTGTTCGCCACCATCTTTTCATACATTATGTCAGCTAGATCCGCCGTGATAGTGACTATTGGCAGCTGAGAAAGACAATCCATGTTTTGATGTTTTGCTCCCAGGCGATGTAAAATCTCAAAATTATATGCTTGAAGTTATAGAGCCCAACATGCGAGCCATCCTTCCAGTTCACACAGATTCTGTAGCCATCGCAAGGAAGCATGATCTGTCACTACTTGGAATCTTACCCCATGCAAATATACCTCAAACTGTTTATAAGCGTAGATCACCGCTAAACACTCCCACTTGGTCATGGTGTAGTTTCATTCATGACAGTTTAAGATTCAACTACAGAATGTGACAGGATGCTCCACGCCATCATTGTCCAAATGGGATAATACTGCCCCTATAGCGGCAAGGGATGTGTACATTTGTACTATGAACTGTTTGTTGAATTTGGGATATTGCAAAATTGGTGCACTTGCTAACGCGGTTCACAACATATCAAAAGCATTCTGGCATAGTTCCGTCTAATTGAAGGGAGCGTTTTTCTTTAGCAACTCAAAAAGTGGGGCCCCAATGCAACTGTAATTGGAAATGAACTGTCAATAATACCCAACCATCCCCAGAAACACCTGAATGTCCCGCTTATTCCCTGAGAGACATCTTGCTTATTGCTTCCACTTTAGCCAGCTGCGGGTTAAGCCTTTTTGAATCCATGATGAACCTGAGGTATTCCAATTATTCTTTAAAGGAATGGCAATTCTGAGGCTTAATTTTGACATTAGTGGTAGCGAGGTGCTGAAACACTTGTTTCAAGTGGGGTAAGATGCTCTTTAAATGTCCGCGAGAACACATTAATTTCAGCAAGGTAAACTAGGACTCATGGCAGCTTTAGATCACCTAAAATCGTATTCATGGCACGCTGGAACGTAGCCAGGGCATTACATAACCCTTGTGACATGCAAAATCAGCTGGAAAAACCCTCTTGAAGTGATGGTTGCACATTTCTCTTGTTCCACTAATGAAAATTTGGTTTGCCAGTACCCTGAGATCAGATCCATGGCAGAAAAATAATTTGCCCCACCCAATTGGTCTAACGCGTCATCAATCTTTAGAAGAGGGCAGGAATCCTTCTTCATTACATTATTAAGTTTACAATAGTCAATAACCACTTGATTCATGCCATCCTTTTTCTTTACAATGAGCACAGGTGATGCCCATGGACTATTTGACGGCTCTAGCATTCCTTGCATGATAAGTTTATCCACCTCGTCAGAAACAACTTCTTCTGCCACTTTTGAACATCTAATAGGACACGACCAAATGGGAAGGTGATTCCCCATATCTATCCAATGTACCACCCCTTGAGCGCACCCCAAATCATGACCATCATGTATGAAAATACCCCAATACTTTTCAAATAACGCCATAGCTTTATCTTGGTGTTCCGCCAATAATACAGTTAGTGCTTCCCATGGAACCACAGTCAGTACACCAAACGATGAGCTTACCAGTAGCCTGAGATACTCCCATGAGCCAAAATCATGAATATGGCGAACTTCCTCTATAGGAACTAAGTGAGGTAAACCACCACTTGGTGCCGATGGATCTTTATTGCCTTCTTATGTAAGTTTGCTAGCAGCACTTTCACCTCCCCATTCCCAGGTAGCAGTAATCCTGGAGCTACATGTGGTTCAAGCCACAAGTGCCGGTGAGGCGCCATAATTTCTCCATACAGCCCTTTAGGGACATCAATTCCAAGCTCAGTCCCTACTATACACTGGTGTCCAGATGGTAGGCTCAAAGCGCTCATTGCCCAAAGCGGGATCCCTTTGTACTCATATATCTGGATGGGGAGGGTCCTGGTACACTGACTCAGTTGGTGATAGCATACAAGAGATACTTCGTTGCTGTATGCTAGGTTGATTTGACTAGAGCGGGCCAGATCCGTTGGGATTCCACAAGAAGTAAAATATATGGGGATCTGCCGGCCTAAAATAGTAAGAGTTTACTCCGCCATATTTATCACAACATAAAATTTCCTCATAAATGCCGCACTGATTAATATGTTGTAGTTGTTATTTAGCAACACCACCGCTGAAGCGGACACCTGGACTGGCCCAAATTGTAAAGGCAATGCGTTATATGCTCCTTCAGAAACAGTGCTATGCATTCCTGTGGTCCTGTATAATACTCAATGGTCCACATCCAGTTTCAACAGAAGTTTAGCCACCAACTGAGTAGAGACTATGTTCACAGGGGCTCCCATGTCTATAATAGCGCAGATTTTTGTGTTAGTGAGCTAAAATATCGCAGTAAGTACATTCTGAGTAAAAAGAACCGTCAGCATTTATTACATGTACATCCAAGGGCTTAGTGTTAATCAAAAAGGAGGAAATGCCATTGCTGACCTGAGGATACTCACTAACAATTTTCTCCACTGGAATGGGTACGTTAAACCCAACTAAAGAGGCAACGTTTGTTGAGGAATCCGCGTTGCTGGTGTGATGAACGGGGTCTTTCCACATTGCCACAAAGCAGTTGAGCAAGAGGGCCCATGTGAGGGCCCATAGGCAAGAGAGGGTCGCTGTGGTTAGGTCCTTCATTTGTTGGCTTAATGAGCGATTTAGGTATCCCTGGAACACTGTGAGGATGATGCTCACACTGAGGAGGACAGTTTGTCCCCCAGAGAGAGCATACATAGAGGCGACAGCTCTGTCAAAATCTGAGGAATAGTCCATTTTCTTCACTCAAAATCCCTGGTTTTTCTTCAAAATCTCAGTAAATAATTTCAAAATTTCAAAAATTCATTTTTAATTTTTTAGGCTTTTATTTGATATGCTAGAAGACAAAGATGTCCTAAACACCTTCGCTTCGTTGTTTTTATATTATAAAATGGGGGATATATGGAAATTGGTTCCCGCAGAGTCCACGGGTGGCGGGCTATTTTCAGGCCTATTTTGAGAATCTCAGCCTCCGATATTCCTGTCTAGGCCCATTCTAGACCATTTGTTGGGTAACTGTGGCATTATGGAAACTTTTCTGCATATATTTTCGTTCATCAGGTGTGAATCAGAGCTCAGCATTCTCATGTCATCCTTATCACAAAAATTTCCATTTTTTGAATAATTTGGTTTGGCAGCTCCTGATTAGCTGGGCTGCCCTTCACCATGGCTCTCAATATTCTTGTCAAGCGGTGGATTCAGCTCAGCAGCTCCTTATTTGCTGAGCTGCCCGATGCTATGATTCTTGACATTTCTGTTTTTAGTATTATTCAGCTTGGCAGCTCCTGATTCATTAAGCTGCCCAATGCCATAGTTCTTGACGCTTCTGTTTTTGGCATAATTCTTCTTGGCAGCCCCTGATTCTCTGGGCTGCCCTTTGCCATTGCCATTATCCTCATTTCATTTATCAGCCTTCAGGTTGGCGGCCTTTGATTGGCCTGGTCACCATTTACGTCGACCTTTGCCACCTTTGCTCCAAGGTTTTATCATTTTATCAGCATCTAATTCTTCAGAATGCCATCTTTGAGGGTCGTTGCCCTCAAACCCTATGCTTTTTTTATTATTACTATTATATAGGTTACTAATAGCCCTGATCCCTGCTTAGGGGGGTTGGGGCTATGTGGCAGTCAGTCAGCACCTTGAACGTCACATCACCCCCCTCAGAGGAGAGCCCCCTGTGCCCCCAGTATTCCTCCATCTTCCAGGGACAGTTGGCACAATCTGCGGCTGTTTGCCAGGAGGATTCTTCTATTGGGTAGCTGAACCATTTTACCAAGTACCATCGCTTTTAACGAGCGATCTTGGTATCCAGAATCTCCTCCACCTCATACTCCACCTCCCCTGGGTTGTCTGACTGGAATGGCTCTGGCTTTGCTGGTATGAGTCCTTCATACTTCTTGAGCTGCAAATGTGCAAGACCAGATGTGCGCGCGATCCTTCTGGGAATTCTAATTCGTATGCCACCTCATTCACCTGTCAAAGGACCTTGTAGGGTCCTAGGTTGAGGGTCCGAACTTCCTACACTGTCCCAGGGGTGTGTAATGTTTGGCATTTATCAATATGTAATCTCCATCTTTGAGGGGCGGAGACTCGGAGTGATTTGCATCCACCTTCCTCTTCTGGGCCTCCGCCGCCTTTTCCAGGTTGGCTCTCAATGTCTCAAAATTTTCCCTCATTCCAGTCACTAACTCATCTGCTGCAGGGTTCGTTCCCCCAGTGTGATACTCCATCATCTGTGGGTGAAACCCATGGCTTGCAAAAAAGGGTGACATTCCAGTTGATGAGTGCGCCAGGTTGTTGTACGCAAACTGTGCAATCCTCAGCCACTTGATCCAATGATCATGTCGCGTGGTGAGGTAGCACCATAGGTACTGTTACAGGGTCTGATTGACCCTCTCCGTCTGGCCATCTGATTAAGGGTGCTAAGCAGAGGAACGGCATGGTTTGATTTTAAGATTTTCTGGGAGGTGATCCCAGAACCTGAAGATGAACTATGGACCACTGTCTGAGATGATCTCGTCTGGATCCATGTCAATCAAAGACCTCATGAAAATTTATGGCCATGTCCTTTGCCATGACCTTAGAGGTTCAAGGGAAGAACTCAGCATACTTTGTTAGTTGGTCCATCACCACCATGACCGCGTCATAGCCCTCCAATTTTGGGAGCCCGGTGATAAAATCCACGCTCAGGGAGGTCCACGGCATTTGGGCGATCTGCAGTGGTTTTAACTTCCCTGAAGGTTTGTTTAGAGATGGCTTTGATTGGGAGCAGGTAAGGCAGCGCGCGGTATACCCTCTTACTGTTCCTACTAGGCCTGGCCAGGAGTAGTTCCGGCGTATCAGCTCAATTGTTTTCCCCACCTCAGGGTGTCCCGCCAGAGGGTAGTCATGACATAGCTCCATTACTTCAGTTTGAAGCTTGAACGTCAGGACCCATAGGCGGTCGTGGTGCAGGATGAGGCCCCCCTCCTTCCTAAAATTCATGTACCTTCGCTGGGGTCCCCTCCCTCTATCTCTCTCTTGACCGTGTCTCCAAATTTGGTGCGTCATTGGGCTGTCTGGATTCTCTCTGTTAAGTTGGCGCGTTCCTCCTGTATCGATGCAAACACCTGGGGAGGGAGCATCATGTCCGTGTTGAACTCATCCAGCTCCTCCTTCGCGAAGGTCATTTTCAGGTCCCAGATAAGTAGGTCTGGGAGTAAGTTGCTCTCCCTGGGCTTATATTAAATTTTAAAATCATATTGAGACAGCTCTAGGTGCCAGCGGGCTTGTCTTTGGTTCATCCTGCGGAAGCTCTTGTGGAACTCCATGACCCTGTGGTCAGTTTAGATTGTGAATGGGTGGCGCACGTACAACAGATGATGCTGCCACTCATCTAGTGCTGCGACAATTGCCAGGAGTTCCTTGTCATAGACAGGGTAATTTGTTTTCACCGGTAGCATCTTCCTGCTGAAGTAGCATACCGGGTGCTCCAAACCATCCTCCCCTGTCTGCAAGAGGACCGCCCCAAAGGCGAAATTCAACGCATCTGTCTCTACAATGAATGGACAATTGGCGTTTGGGTGTGCTAAGACTGGCGCTGTGAGAAGGGCCTCCTTGATGTCCTGGAACGCACTCTCTTCTTCCTCTCCCCATTGGAAAGGGACTTGCCTGGTCAACCAGGTAAGCGGGGTGGCTGTTTCTGAAAGATCCTTGGTGAATCTCCTCAGAAAATTCACCACCCCTAAAAAACTGCGCACAACTGTCTTATCCGTTGGCGCTGCCCACTCCTTCACTGCCATCAGTTTGTCTGGGCAGATGGCTGTCCCCTTCTCAAATACAATGTTTCCTAGGAAAGATACTGACCCTTGTAGAACTTGCATTTGGAGGGCTTCAGTCGCAGGTTATCCTTGTCCAGTGCACTGAGGACCTTCTTGACGTCCTCTGTGTGCATCTCGCAAGACTTGGAGAACACCAAGATGTCATCCATGTATGCAACACAGCATCTCCTGATCGAGTCACCCAGGGCATGGTCAATGGTCCTTTGGAAAAAGGCTGGGGCATTCTTAAGTCTGAATGGCATTAATTTGTACTCATATACCCCTAGGTGGCACTTGAATGCTGTGTACTGTTGGTGCTCGGGTACAACTGGCACTTTTTTGAAAGCATTAACCAGGTCCAACTTAGAAAACACCTGACTCCCAGCGATCATCTGTGAGATGCTCACCATTAGCGGAATGGGATAGGGGTCCATTTCAGTTATGGCATTTAAACAGAAGTAGTCCACACAGGGGCGGAGCTCGCCGTTGGCCTTGGGGACCAGGAGGATGGGAGACACCACTGGAGATTTCGAGGGCACAATCATCCCTACCTCCAACATATCCTTCACATACTGGTCTAGGGCTTCCTTTGCTCTGGGGTTCAGGGGGTACACCGGGCTTCCTTTTTGGAGCTCAGCATCCCCTTTGAACTTGAACAAGAATGCAAAGGGGCCCTGTGGATCGCAGGAGGCGGTGACGCTCTTCTGGAACAGGTGTTCATAGTCTCTGAATTCCTCCGTTATCTTTTCCCACTCCATCCCTAGGTGCACAGAGTTCACGCCAGGCCTTCTTCTGCCCGAGGTAAAGAATTCTAACGTTACAGCTCTTGTTTCTTGGGGTGAAGCATCACCTGGCCCTCCTCCAGATCAAAATGTGGGGAGTACTTATGCCACCATTTCATGCCCAGAATGATGGGGTGGGGCAGGTTTTGGATAGCGCAAAAGTCTTCCCAGAAGTGGTGGCGTCCCTGTTGAAGCTTGATCCTGGGCTCGATCTCCCAGCATTCCAACGACTTGGAGGTATCCACAAGATTCATTAGTACTCTTTTCTCGCATTTGTACTCCCAATATCTTGGCTAACTCTCGGTCCAAGTAGTTTTCTTTGGCTCCAGTGTCCACAAAAGACCACAGTTTTTCTGAATAGGCCCATTTCCCTTTCTTCCTTCACTTCAAAGTAAACGGAATAAACAGGTAGGAGAAACTGTTTCCTTTATTGAGTGAAGAAATGCGAGCAGGGGTCAGGCGAAGGTTGTAGGTGGGGCCGTCCGAGCCTCTGGGAGTAGTGGGTGCAGGAGCTGTAAGGCGTGAGGCATTTTCCCCGGGGCCCCCTGCTCTTGTTGCCCCATATGGCTTGAGATGGGCTTTGACTTCGCGCGTCATCCGCGGAATCTACCGTGGTTCCCAAGCACATGGGCCCTGGCTTGGGACAAGGCTAGCTGATTCTCTACCTGAGAAGCAACAATGACCTCTTCTTCCAAGGTTGCCCCCAGGCGGGTGGTGGCCATAGCTGTGAGGATGTCTGGGTGAAGGTTCTGTCTAAACATTTGTGCGAGCTGGGAAGGAGACACTTTTACAGCTTTGGCTAGGGGCTGGAACAGCTAAGCGTACTCCTTAATGGCCATTCTCCCTTAGCTGAGGGCCAAGAGCGCTAACCAGGCAGCATCCTGAGAGTCATTTGGGGTGGTGGCTCTTTCCACAAGGTGGAGGAAGTCCTCCAAAGAGGCTGAAAGGGCCGGCTGTGTTTCCAAAAGGCCAGTGAGCCAGATAGACAGGTTCTTCAGCAGGTCCGCTATCACCTGGGCAATCTGGAGGGATGCGGCCATTGTACCCCCAGAGGCCGCTGTAAGGCAGGCCTGTAATCTAACGTGGAGAAGGTTCCGTGCATTACACTCAACTCCTCCGGGGTCAATGCTTGTCTAAACTTGGATGTGGAGTCAACGTGTTGGACATAAGCGACGGAATTCCCTCAGGATGGGAGGAGGCGAGCAGCTTCCCTCAGCAGGAACAGGATGGAAAAGATGACCATCAGAAGAGTGGTAGTGTGATCATACCAAGCAGGTAGGGCGCTCTCATATGGTCTCCTCACCCCATCCCATAAAAGGGAGATGATATTAAATGAACTTCGTCTAATGTGACGAACAGGGTCTTTCCACATTGCCACAAAGCAGTTGGGCAAGAGGGCCCATGTGAGGGCCCATGGCAAGAGAGGGTCGCTGTGGTTAGGTCCTTCATTTGTTGGCTTGATGTGCGATTGAGGTATCCCTGGAACACTGTGAGGATGATGCTCACACTGAGGAGGACAGTTTGTCCCCCAGAGAGAGCATACATAGAGGCGACAGCTCTGTCAAAATCTGAGGAATAGTCCATTTTCTTCACTCAAAATCCCTGGTTTTTCTTCAAAATCTCAATAAATAATTTCAAAATTTCAAAAATTCATTTTTAATTTTTTAGGCTTTTATTTGATATGCTAGAAGACAAAGTTGTCCTAAACACCTTCGCTTCGTTGTTTTTATATTATAAAATGGGGGATATATGGAAATTGGTTCCCACAGAGTCCACGGGTGGCGGGCTATTTGCAGGCCTATTTTGAGAATCTCAGCCTCCAATATTCCTGTCTAGGCCCATTCTAGACCATTTGTTGGGTAACTGTGGCATTATGGAAACTTTTCTGCATATATTTTCGTTCATCAGGTGTGAATCAGAGCTCAGCATTCTTATGTCATCCTTATCACAAAAATTTCCGTTTTTGGGATAATTTGGTCTGGCAGCTCCTGATTATCTGGGCTGCCCTTCACCATGGCTCTCAATATTCTTGTCGAGTGGTGGATTCAGCTCAGCAGCTCCTTATTTGCTGAGCTGCCCGATGCTATAATTCTTGACATTTCTGTTTTTAGTATTATTCAGCTTGGCAGCTCCTGATTCACTGAGCTGCCCAATGCCATGGTTCTTGACGCTTCTGTTTTTGGCATAATTCGGCTTGGCAGCCCCTGATTCACTGGGCTGCCCTTTGCCATTGCCATTATCCTCATTTCATTCATTGGCCTTGGGTTGGCGGCCTTTGATTGGCCTGGTCACCATTTACGTCGACCTTTGCCACCTTTGCTCCAAGATTTTGTCAATTTATCAGCATCTGATTCGTCAGAATGCCATTTTTGAGGGTCTTTGCCCTTGAACCCTACACTTTTATTACTATTATTTAGGTTATTAATAGCCAAATCCCTGCCTTAAGGGGGGTCGGGGCTATGTGGCAGTCAAGCAGCGCCTTGACCGTCACAGCTGGTGCTAGTATGTTCCAGGATCTGCCACACATAAGGCTTCTGCACGTCCTGGCAGAACTCAGGGCTCTGGGGTGAACTTTTACTCTTGGAAGCAGAAAAAGGGGCATCCAATGAAAGCTGCTGGTATAACAAATCATCTGATTAGGGTTTAAATTCTACCCAAAAGACGTTTGGGAATTTCTAGGGACAAGTGAATTGAACTTAGAAGAGGTAGAGCGTCCCATCTCTACTCTGCTCGAGCTTTTCCCTACTCAATTTTCTCAGTTGGCATTGCATACACTTGTGGTTTGCTAGGGCAATTACCAGCATAATGCCCTCTTCTTCTGCACTGGAAGCAAGTGTTCATAAAAGGTTCACATATATAACTTGTGGCGGAAGGACCAGTTTAGAAGTTGCCAGTATGGCTCCAAAGTTGTAAATGAACTGTTGAAGCGTACACGGGTGAAAGGTGTCCACTGACTTGTATGAGGGATTAATACGTTCCAGCGGCTGATAACCCAGTTGCTGCGGCCCATATCCTAAAGAGTTTGGAGTGGAGACAGCAGAGGGTTTTGGTATACGTTGGGGGCGCTGAGCGTGGCAGAGAGCCAACGTAAGGTGTTCACGACTGGGATTAGTCTGGCATCTCTGTTCAACATGTGAGACATAGCGTTATATAGCTCCTGATGTGGTTTGACAGCCGCTGTCATCATTATACTGACATCCTTGGCGGATAGAAATGTTAGCTCCAAGTAGGACATTTGCTTCTGCCAAAAAAATTCTCAGTGAATTCTAACAGTGTCTTGTTTTAATGAAACTGTATAGTTATAAAGTCAGCTTTTCATTGGGACATCTTGGTAGCACCCCGAACAGCTGGAGAACAATCGCTTTAACATCTTCATAGGATACTGAGCTATTTGGAAGATAGCAGGTGACTTGATCAGCGTTTTTACATCAAGAGCGGACATCAACAGTTTCAATTTTCATCAATCAGTAGTCCCTTCAACAGCAAATTCAAAATACTTAAAGTAACTGTGTAGATTCCCATCATGACTGAAAGGAGGTATCTTTGATTCAAAGAACTTCGCCCTGCTCCAGGTTCCTGACGCAAGGAGCAGGCGAATTGGTTTCAGAGAAACTATGGGAACCATCCCTTTGTGAATTATCTTACAGCCAACCAGACAGACTCAAATCCATTGAAAAAGACTTGGAAGAAGTAATGTCATGAGGGGGGTCCATTGTAACGCCCAAGGGAAATTCATTTGCTGATCCATAGCATTCTTCCCCCAAATCGCCACTAACTGCCCCACTTCCCATGGCTCCGGCATGCCCCATAAGATGTTCGTTGGTAAATGCTCCACTTTAACAAAATAGCATTTACACCGTCCATACTGAATTTTCTGGTGCAGTGTTTCATACTGATGTTGCAATTTTTGGTGGACTTCCTTCTCAATGTTCAGTTTTTGTTCCACAGCTTGTACTCACAAGAGGGCCTCTTCAATTATGTTTTGCAGGTAGGTATGCTGTCAGCTAGCATTATTTGCTTGTTGATTGGCATCGTTTATTTGGTTAACGAGGGAGGCTTGTTCCCATACCAATTCCTTGTTGGCCCGTTGAAGAGTATCAAGGCACCCTTGCATGTCCGCATACTCTCTTGTCTCACCAATCAGAAGAGGGAAGGATCGTTGGCGCTCATCCTGATTAACAACTTCCAGTTGTGTAACCCAACGAATAAGCTGGAGATATTTAGAGATGTTGACCAAAGGATAAGTGCATTGTCTGCCATTTGCTGGGTACTCCATTTGATGAAAATTTGGGTTAATTCCATCAATAAAGAGCCAACTTGGTCAGCCACTTGCCATTCCATAAGGGGCATTTTTTCCTTAAGCTGGGAAATCATGGCTTTGAGAGCTTCCGTCCATTCAGCCAGCTCTGTCATAAAAGCGCTTGGTATTATTCCCCAATGTTGTTACATCCTGAATCCACTCCTCTGATAGGCCATACTGATCCAGCAGTCCTCTTATTGCTCGAGGTAATTCTAAATTAAACTGTGGTACCAAAATGTCAATCAATGGCGAATATCCCCAGCGCAATGATCCATCTGTACCAGCGCCCCTTGTACCTCCAAAAAAATGATTGAGGTGGTCAAGCAGGAGGCGAGTATCATGCTGCTGTGCTCTAAAAACTGTAATACATCTCCAATTTCAATATTGTGGTGAGCCATTACACGTAGTAGCTGGAAAATCGATGGTTGCACATAAGTGACTAGATATTTCTCAATTACATGGGTACCAGGCGGCAAGCCAGCCCCATTGTAGTTGCATCCAAATAAAGAAACGTACAGTGCGTACCAATTTTATTGGTTGCGTTGGTTATAGAATCAAATCAGAGCGTTTTCCCCGGCCTCATCTTCATATAGATGATATCCGCGCAACAGCCACTCCATAATATCTCTCAGTTGCTGATGAGTCACATTTGTGGAGCGTCCTTGTTGGTTGTTCATCAGCTCAGGGCAATTTTCTATTTGCAGATTAATCATAGCTTCATCATCCCCCTTTTTGGTCACAGTAAATAATGTCAGTTCATGGTTAGGTCCCTCTCATGCTCCTTCAGCATACAGTGCACAAAATCTGATCAAATTATGTCAGAACAAATGAGGAATGTCATCGTACCTTAACATTGAAAAAACTACAGTTGACCAGTGGCCCCCTGTAGTGAGCACCATTGTTAATTCTTGGTGTATAGGCTCAATGCCACCAAATTGGTTTGCACAGGGTATTATCCACTGGACAACCAAATCAGATGATATGAAGATCGCCGACTTACTAATAAAAACTTGATAAACTATATATGGAGCTATTGCCCCTGGATTTGACTTTATATAATATAAATGCAGACTTATCTGCAATCACTTAATCACCTCGGAAAAGACCTCCTCTTCAATCTTCTGTGTGAATCTTTATACCTTGGTTCCCCAAGCTGGATGCATCCTTGGCTTAGTAGTTTTCTATTCATATTCCCTTTTCTAGATACTCTCATTCATATTGAATCTTAGCATAAATCCCTTCAATTCGCTGAATGGTCATCATTTTGACCGATTATAATTTGTATACACGTTTTCCATAAATCTTAAAACTTGTCTTGATTCCTCCTCCAATCCACCGGTTTGGGTAGCATATTGTCCAGTCATATCAACTTCCCAATACCAACACTGGCTCTAATGCGTGCCAAGTTATGGTGGGAGTCATGCTGCGCCTGGCTCAGATTATCCATGCCTCTTTCATAAATGAATTATTGCCTGAGTTCCAACCTATAGTCTAATATGAAGAGGGTATCAGGAACTCTCAGTCCTGGTTGCTCTGGTTCTTCCTGTTGCAGCATCTTCATTGCAATGCACAAATGCCCTTGTGGCATTTCAGATATTGGTTTTCCTTCCTCCCACTAACACAGAATATGTAAATCTATATAAATGAATTTTAAAATTTGACTTCAAAGTAGGAGTCCAGACATATGTGAGATGGGCTTTATTTCAAGAGAAAATAATGATAATTTCAGGTGAGGGAAAGGGAAACACACCCTCAACTGATAAGTAGCCCTTCAAAAGCTATGCAAATTAGTGACAATTTTTATTTAACCGAGGTAAGCTGACCAAGTGACGGACATTACCAAACTAAAACTAAAATCATAATAAAAATAAAGATTTAAATGAAATGCCCAAAATGGATAGATTGTTTGAATTGTACCTAACAAAATATCCAACCAGGTGGGCAGCAAATACTGCTATTCCTCCATGGTGGATGGGGAGGGGGATCAGGTGGCTCATCTTTGGCCGCATCCATCTCATCCCAGAGTAGGGTGCGTGTTAAGGCAGATAGTAAGGGTGTGGGGGCATCAGTGGCATGGGGTTCAATATCCTTGATGACTGGAACTTCCTAATAGTTGCCAGCCATCATTATACCAACAATGTATTTGCCCAAAGCGTCTTCAGCTTTGAGGCATGCGTCTGGGAATTTTTACAAATGTGGCAATGTTGGTTAAGGTTATTTTTTTGGATTCCATGCTACTGTTACCAAGTTCTGGATGGCTTCAGTGACATTTTTGTGTAGTATTCATATTGATCTTACTTTGTGTAGTAAGATCTTTGAGGATAACAGGAGGTGGAATTCCTCCCGCGAGCGCAGCCACAGATTTGGTGGCAGCTTTGCAAAATGGACTGCAATCTGATGTGGCGGCTGCTTCTACTGCAAGCTGGTGGTCGCTGTAGAACAGTTTGGCATTTGGTTGTGGGACATATTTCTGAGGTGGGAATTTTGCATCCCATTCTGCGTTACAGAGCCGCTCAAGTCGCAGCATTGGTTCTTCAATGATGTTACCTGATTTGTCGATTTCATCCAATAATTATCATGGATTTTGGTTGAATTGGATTGGGGAATTAGCTCGGTTGAGGTTTGTTCAATTCATTTGCTGATGCATGGGATCAAACTGGGATCCAATCTGATGTTTGGTTGGATGTTTTATTTGTGGCATTGGGGCAAGGTGGGTGCTGATTGGTGGCTGTAGGTGCAGCTGCAGCATCAGGCATTGGAGGAGGGAAAGGTAGGATTGTACCCCATGTCAGAGTTGGCGCGGGGTTGGCAGCGGATTGGTGTGTGTTGGGCAAACTTTTGGCGTCAATGGAAGTTTCTGAGTATGGACATTTACATTTCAAGTGGTCTAACTCAAAACAGGATGGACAAATCATCCGTCCGCCCTCAACGCGGGCGCAGAATGGATGGTCAGGGGCAGATGGGATGGTGGCATGAGGGGGAATTGCTAAAGAAATTTTTGTAAATTCAGGGCTGATTGTGGCATATGCCGGAGGCCCAGTGAGGCGTGTGGCCCCATTTGGAACAACAAATTGTAAGATGGGGTTGGCGCCGTAGGCTGCTAAACCTTCCATCAGCTCCTGGTGGAGCACTTTGGGGGAGGTGGGTGGGCAAACCAGCGAACTGTACCACCAAGGTGGTGTCTGCTGGGAGCTGGGTCCAAGTTGTTGGAAGGGGAATATTATTAAATATAAATGGCACTGTTGCCACAGTGGTGGCATCGGCTTCACAGGGGAAGCCAAGATCAAAGTACCCCTTATAGGGGCGGAAGTCAATAAAACAGGCTGGTGTCATCACCGCCTGAGCCATTTTGATAATGGCTTGGTCGTCGTAGGGGAAGAATTTCCCATATTTGACCCTAAGTCCAAAATGCATGTTGCTCTGGGGGAGCACCAGGGGACAGCGGGGCACCACCTGGGTTTGGGCGAAATGGGCATCTTGATCCTTATAAGAAAAAATTGTCCCAAGGGTTTGGAATGACTGGGTGAGCCAGTCCAAGCACGTTTTCCTGTCAGACGGAAAATGGAGGGGGAGTTTCGCCACTGCCCCATGCTGGGACAGTTGGCATGGGATCTGATGACATTGGAGCAAGACTTTGGTGTGTGATTAATTGTTTGCTTTTAATCTGCCAAAATTAATTTTTTCTCAGAAAGTTATGCTGAGCAGAGAGAGATCCCAAATTAATAATAATTTATGTATCAAAAAGCCTAACAAATGCTAGCATCCCACAACTGCTTGCCAATAGATTGAGGTAACCTGTATTTACTAAGATCTTTATAAAAATATAATTTTAATAAAATATTCCACATTGCATAAACTTGATAATTTAGTCATGTTAGAGAAGTGGGATCTCAATGTGTCAGTGTAAAAGATGTCCTAAGTCTTAACCATAAGAAGATATCAACTCTCCCCTTGGGTTGGGACCATCTAGTACTAAAAAAAAAGAAGATATCAACTCTCTTTCCACTCAGCGTAACTTTCTGAGCCAAATTACACGAATTTATAAAACAAATTGAATTCACCCATAGTAGTTTTGCTCCGATGTCCTCAGATTCTCCACCAGCTGCTCCAGCGTGAGGCAGCGGCAAAACTCCCCCACCAATTTGTGTCCGGCAGGAAAACGCGCTAGGACTGGTTCACCCAGTGATTCCAAACCTATGGACTGATTCATTCCGCCCAAGGGCCTGGACGCCCACCTTGCTCATACCCAAGTGGTAACATGCTGCCCCCTAGTGCTCCCCCAGAGCAACATGCGCTACGGCCTAAGGGTCAAATATGGGAAACTATTCCCATACCATGACCAAGCCATTATCAAAATGGCACAGGCGGTGATGATACCCGCTGGCTTTATCAATTTCTGCCCCTACAAGGGGTATTTTGACCTCAGCTTCACCTGCGAAGCTGATGCTGCCACTACAGCAACTGTGCCCCTGGTATTCCAGGGCAACCCTCTTCCCACAACTCAGACCTGGCTCCCAATGGACACCACCTTGGTGGTCCAGTTCACTGGTTTGCCCACCCACCTCCCCCTGAAGTGTTCCACCAGGAGCTGATGGATGGTTTGGCAGCCTATGGCTCCAACCCCATCTTACAGTTTATGGTCTTAAATGGGGTCACACGACTTTCTGGGCCTCGGGCATATGCCACAATAAGCCCTGAATTTACTAAAATTGTGGTGGCAATTCCGCCGCGCATCATTATTCCCTCAGCGCCTGACCATCTGTTTTGGGCCCGCGTCAAGGGCGGGCGGACAATCTGTCTGTCACGTTTCAATTTAAACCACTTAAAACGCAAGTGCCCCTACTCAACCACTTCAGACAGATTGGATGACTCATCCGCCGACCTCCAATCTGCTGTCCACCCTGTACAATTTCAGGCATGGGGCACAATCCTACCTCCTCCACCCCCAAAGCATGTTGCTGCAGCTACACCTGCAGCCACCAATCAACCTCCTCCTCACCCAAATTCCATAAATAATTCCTCCAATCAAGTATCGGATTGGATCCCTGTTCAATCTCATGCTTCCACAAATGAATCGAACAAACCTCAACTATAAGCTGATTCCCCAATCCAATTCAACCAAAACCCTTGGGAATTATTGGCTGAAATTGAAAAATCAGGTAACGTCGTTGATGAACCATCACTGCAAGTTGAAAGGTTCTGTAATGAAGAATGGGATGCGAAATTCCTGCCTCAGAAATATGCCCTACAGACTAACGCTGAACCGTTCTACAGCGACCACCAGCTTGCAGTAGAAGCAGCCACCACACCAGATTGCCGTCTGCTCCGCAAAGCTGCCACCAAATCTGTGGCTGCTCTCACAGGAGGAATTCCACCTCCTGTTATCCCCAAAGATCTTACTACACAAAGTAAGATCGATATGATAACTTGACACAAAAACGTCACTGAAGCCATTTAGAAAGTGGTAACAGTAACACAGAATCTGAAAGCAAAAATAACCCAAACCAACATTGCCACATTATTTAAACTCTCAGACGCTCACCTCAAAGCTGAAGACGCTTTGGCCAAATAAATCGTTGCCATTATGATGGGTGGCAACTATTAGGAAGTTCCAGTCATCAAGAATATCAAACCCCATACCGCCAATGCCCCCACACCCTTACTATCTGCCTTAACACTCACCCTACTCTGGGATGAGATGGATGAGGCCAAATACAAGCCCCCGATCCCCCCCATCCACCATGGAGGGATAGCAGTATTCGCTGCCCACATGGTTGGATATTTTGATAGGTATGATTCAATCAATTCGTCCATTTTGGGCCTTTTGTTTGAATCGTTTTTTTAAATATATTTTGTTATTTTGGTTTTGGTTCAGTAATGTCCGTCCCCTGGTTGGCTTACCTCGGTTAAATGAATAAAAACCATAGGAAGATATCCCTGTACAATCACATATCATTACATCACCCCCTCAAAAGAACTAAACATCAGCCACATGACTCAGGACTGAAAAGGTGGGAAATCACAATTAAGCAATTTTTAATGAGTGACTTTGTAGTAAGGGGAGCTTGAGGGGAATTTATTGGAAATACAGGGTTCTCAGAAAGCATCAATGTTCCCTCTGGAGGTCTTCTGGTGGTGAAAGAGGAACCAACGGCCAGGGGTCCACTGACCACCTTAAAGTCCCCATCCTTCTCTCTGGAAAGCCAGCAAAACAGCAAAGAAGATTTGCGAGTCTCTGGCAATGCTTGGGACATCACCACCGAACCATCTTGTGGTTGCTCAGGAGCACATCCTGCAAAGAAAAAGGTTATTTGAAATAATGTAACATATGAGATACCTAAGACCTCACTTGCCATTTGGCATAATGCAACCCCAAGCCAAAAAGATTTATCTCAATCATTTAGCAGAATATGTTGTATCAAAATCCTGAATCATATGAATCAAACAATTATGAAACTTAAGTTTAAAATATAATAAGTTCTGGCATTCAAAAATAACACATGTGAATCAATATAAACACAAAATACTCCCAAACGGGCTGAGGGGTGGCAGACGCTCAATATTCCACCAGCGTCTGTCACCCGGTAGGCTTCACAGGGCTGCACTCAAATGGTGCATATCAACCATGGTTCTGATGTGGGCTATGGCACGGCTTTGATTAAGATGCGCCTGTCTCAGCTTATCTAACCTGCTTTATAAATGGGTTATTGCCCATATGGCGGCCTAAGGTCCCAGATGCTGAGGGTTTTAAGATACTCTCAGTTCTGGTTGCTCTGGATCTTCCTGTCACAACATCTTTATCACAATGCACAAATGCCCTCATGCCATTTCAAAACTTGGTTTTCCCTCCTTCCGTCAACCACAAAATATTTATTAATTTAAAATAGAAAGATTTAAAATGTGACTCCCAAGTTAGAGTCCAGACCAATATTTTTTTAACACTAGTGGTGCCCAGCCCAAAAGGGTGAGCCGCCACGCATGAGTCCAGACATATATGATATGTGCTTTATTTTGAGCTAAAATAACGAAAGTATCAGATAAGAGTAAGTGAAACAAACCCTCAACTTTTAAAAGTTAGCCCTGTGTCAGAATAGGGTAGCTGAGGATAATAGTTCTTTCAAAGCATACCAAAATGGATGGGATAAATTGTCCCGCAGTGAGTAGACAGTGGGGAGAGCCAGGAATCCTAAATGTAGGGACTGGTAATGGCTATAAGCTTGGGAATAGGTGATGAAGGACCTATTGTAATAAAACTGGTGAAGCTGATGGCTGGAGAGGAGCTTGATGTACAAAGGCTCTAGAAATAAGTAAAATTAAAAACAAATTGGAGACAAAAACGTAACTTTATTTAAGAAAAGGCGTGGATATTTATAGGCGAGGTTATCATCCTAATTCTTTCAGGGTAATGACATCCTCCACCGGCAAGATCTTCAGCATCCTGATGTTGATCAGGTGGGGAGTTGATAGCAGGCTTTCTTTTGACAAATTGATTAGGGGATTGAAAATAATGCTCCATGAGAGGAAAATTTGGAGAGGTATCAGAGGTAGGGGAATTTTAATTGAATTGATTGGGAGCAGGTCAAATCTTAACAACACCCCCTCAAGGTCTTTCCGAGGGGGATAATACTTGTGCAGAAAATGGTTGTGGACATGATTAACTACAGTGCTAGTACTAGTAGCAGCGATAGAGTACTCAGGGTCCCTACGGTGTATCACCCAATAAGGACCAGACCAAGTGGTGGCAAGCTTATGGGTCCTGCCCTAGGGCGATGGTGGTAGAACAAAACTATATCTCCTAAAGAGTATTCAGGGAGCGCAGTTCGGTGCTCATTAAATCAAATCCCTTCTCTAAAATCTGTAGTGATTATAGATCCATTAGCCATAGCTTGGAGACTTATGATCTCATCAGCTAGCCATTGTAGTGTAAGCTCTACATTGCTTGGATTAGCTGATTTAAGGATAGGTTAAAGGCTGGAAGGCAAAAGTGGCTCGCGCCCATATAGGGCTTGGAAAGGGGACATCTAAATCATCCTGTGATAGCTAACTCGGTAAGCCAATAAGGCACTAAGGAGAAAATCATTCCAGCGCAGGGTCTGAAGCAGCTAACTTTGGTAGAATGGAAAATAAAGTACCATTAGCACGCTCTACCGCGCCATTGGTGGCAGGGTGATATGGTGTAGTGAAAAGATGATTTATACCCAGAAAAGAAGTTAATTCCTGGACTATAGAGGAGATAAAACTTTTGCCATTGTCTGATAAAAGTACCCACCGGGCAACTGCGATGGTAGAATACATGTTGGTACAGGAAGAGGTCAGTAGCTCTAGAAGTAGCATGAGGGACTGTAGTGGCCTCAACCCACTTGGTTAGGTGATCAATGGAAAGTATAATATAGCGATGGCCATAGACAGCCACAGGTAATGGCCCTACAACATCGATGCTAACAGTATCAAAAGGGGCCCCAGGGGCTACAAGCTCAAATTTAAAGCGGGGATTAGAATTGTCTCGGAAACGGCAGGTGAGGTAACTTTCCAAAACATCATGAATGGACTTGGCCATATTCTCCTAGTAGCATTTGGTTTTTAGCCAATCAAGGGTTTTCTTTATAGCCCCATGCCCAAGAGCTTTATGGGCTTCCATGATAGTTTCAGTACAAAGGGAAGGACAGAGATAGGGCAGAAAAGAGGTGCCAATTTTCTTTACCAAGACACCATCAAAGACTTTAGTGTTAGCAGCCATCTTCTTTAATTGAGCTTGAATGTCTGGAGATTCTTAAGGCCACAACCTAGGGTGAGGGAGAAGCTCAAAAAGTCAATTTTCTTCAGGAACAGTTACATGTAAATAGGAAGGCGGGATAGCCCATCCGCATTTTGATGAATGGCGCCAGCTCTGTAAACTATAGAAAAATCATAATTTTGGAGCCTGAGGGCCCAGCGAGCTAACCTCCCATCGGATCTTTCATTTGACATAGCCAACAGAGGGAGGAATGATTGGTAACTATTGTAATATGTTTATCTCAAAATAGGGGCGGAAGTGTTTGATAGCAAGTAAAACTTCCAGGAACTCACGTTCAGTTACTGAGTAATTTCGCTCTGCCTTGGTTAACGTCTTGCTAAAATAAGCAACTGGATGGTCAACTTGGTCTTAGTTTAATTGGGAAAGAATAGCGCCTACAGCGGTGTCACTGGCATCAGTGAAGATAACAAAAGGTTGCTCAAAGTTAGGATGTACTAAGACAGGGGCTGATGACAAGGCAGTGCGTAGGGAATCAAAGGACTGTTGCTGTTCAGGGTCCCAAAAGAAGGGCACCTTTTTGTGTAGGAGTTCAACTAAGGGCTCAGCAAGGTTAGCGAAGTGAGAGATAAACTGGCAGTAGTAGCCCACCATTCCCAGGAAAACTTGTATGTCTTGAAAATTCTTTGGAGCAGACATGCATTCAATGGCAGATACCTTATCTGGGATGGGGAGGATATTTTGCCGTGTCACCTTATGTCCTAAAAAATCCATTTCTCGTTTATAGAATTTACATTTAGAAGGTTTTAATTTCAAGAAGGCCTCCCGTAGTTGCTGAAATACTTGGTGGAGATGATCGAGATGTGCTGTAAACATTTGGGAGAAGACATTGACATCATCAAGGTATACTAACACTATCATGAGTTTAAGGTCCCCAAACAACTGGTCCATAGCCTGTTGTAAGGTAGCAGGGGCATTGCATAACCCCTGCGGCATATGGGTGGGCTCAAACAACCCTTCATGGGAGATGAGGGCTCACTTGGCACAATCCTCAGAGGAAAGATCAATCTGCTAGTAGCTACTGGCCAGGTCCATCGCAGAAAAATATTGGGAGCCAGATATGGAGTGTAAGGAGTAATCAATGCGGGGTAAAGGGTAGCCGTCCTAACGCATAATGAAATTTATTCATCGATAGTCCATAATAACATAATGGCTCCCGTCCTTCTTTTTAATCAACAGGAGAGGGGAGGACCAGGGACTACGTGATGGTTGAAGGAGTCCATCATCGAGCAATTGCTTTAATTCAAGGGTAACCTGGGCTTCTTTAGTTTTCAATTTTTGATAAGGTTGAGAGCAAAAAGGAGCAGCATCTCCAGTATTGACCTGGTGTTGACCGCCTTGCATATGGCCATAATCGTGAGGGCCTGAGGAGAAAATATCTAAATACTTGTCAATCAAAGATTTAGCAGCCACTTTTTGTTCAGCTGACTAATCAGAACCAATTTTTATGGGCACTGCAGCAACAACAGGAGGCTCCTCTAAACCAAAGTCATGAAGGGTCCCAACGCCATAAACCCCCATCACCTGGTCATAAGTCAAGAGGCGGACGTAAGTGATAGGTTGATTTAGCTCAATGACTTTAGGAGACTGGGAGAGGTTGGCTAAAAGAACAATTACAGTACCTTGATTTGCGGGATCTAAAACCCCTGGACAGAGAGGAGCTTTCAATATAGAAGGGTTAGGTAAACTAGATATCTCAAGCAAGTAATTAGGAGGGGGAACCAACTGGATCCCAATGTCTACCAGGATTTGGGCCTGCAGAGGTATGTTAAGGACCTGGGGAGAATTTAAAGGCATCCCCTCCTCAGCCTCGACCATGGGAGGGGGCAACTTAACTTTGGACCCCAACACACAATATTCTAAACGCTCAACGGAATCAGGAGACTTGAGCAGGCATGTTCTCAACTTTAGCTTCCCTTTTTCCTTAAGAGCAGAAGTTAAAAGTAAAGGGACACGGTATCCTAATATAGAAATGAAATTATCCCTAAAGTAAATAAGGGCAGCATGTTCCATACAAAAACCAGTGCCCAATAGGAGGTCATAGTTATTATTATCCAAGGCTACAGCAGGGATAGAGAGCTGTAGGCCGCCTAACTTTAGGGGCAAGTGGGAGTAAGCACCTATAGCTCAAGCATATGTGGTACCAGTGGTCCCATATTCTGATGAATGGTTAAGATCAGACTGAATCTTAATTTTTCTGATTAGTCGAGAAGAAATGATGTTAATCAAAGAGCCAGAGTCAACAATAGCAAGAACCTTCACCTTGTGAATCACCGCTTTAATACAGGTTACCGTCACTTCCCACTGAGCTGGGATAGAATATATAACTTCAGGGGCCGACTTAGAAAGAGGATAAGAAGAAATATTGCTAGGTTTAATATCAATGGAAGGCTCAATAGGGATTTCCTCATCAGTAGCACTAGGGCCAACAAGGTCAGCGGAAACAGTATGAAATGATTGTTCTTGAGGCGCAGTAAAATTGTCAGCATAGGGAGCCTCTCGCCCTATACTGACCCCTCTTTTGCTTTCTCTTCAGCAATTTTCGTCCAACAATGCTGAATGGTGTGGCTGCGACGACCACAATAGGTGCAGTTGGGATGAGCTCAATTTTTTCCAAACTCATTGTTGTTCACCACATAAATTTGAGGACGTGAGGCTGAAGCGGAAGCAGGAGCAGCAGTAACTACAGAAGTAGGAATTTTAAGAAGGGCTAATTAATATCTAAAATAGAAGTAAAATTTCATTTAACTGAGGCCATGTGAATATGGAGCTGCGGGTTAAACTTTAAAGTGGACAGGATGGCAACAACAGCATCATTGAGAGTGAGATGGTTATTAGTTATCAATGTTTGAGCCTCAGCGTAGAATCAAGCAGCAAACTCTGCGGGAGATTCTCCACGTCTTAACTTAATACTCATAAAGGCCTGTTTCTGATTTGCCAAGGTGAGATCACTACCAAATTCTTTAATAAGCGCGGCCTTCACCTCATCCTAAGTGCTGTATCCCATGAGGTGAGGTACCATAATTTCTTGGGAAGATCTACTAAGACAAGAGGGTAAGTATTTAATCTTTTGTTGATCAGGAGCTTCCTCCATCGTGTTCTCATAAATTTATAGAAATGAAGCAATACTTCCTTCCCCTGGGGTGAATTTGTCTCTAGTAGAAGGTTTAAATGTAGTTCACATGGGAGCTGAAATAACACTAATGCCTACTGTGCTAATTTGATTGATTTCAGATAGCTCTGATTTAGATGGAGGCACAGGATTCCAATTTAAATCAGCTTGTTGTCTAAATAGTTCAGATCATCTTGAAGAGCCCTAATTTGGGCAATTAGGGACTCAGTGGATGCTTTTTGTTAAAGTTCGTTGTGTAATGATTCCGTTTCAACACTTAGATTTTGAACTAGGGTTTAGAGCTCAGAATTGTCTTGCTCCAACCTAACAATTTTTTCTTTCTGGTGGGCTAAATCATCAGTGAGAGAATCATAAAGATGGTTAGAGTTATCCAACCCTTCCTTAATTGCATTAACAGTAAGGTTTGGATCAATAGGTTCTCCAGAGCAAGTTAGACAACAGCTTTGAGCAATATTTTCAAGGTTTTGTTTGAGAGTAAGAAGGCGGCTATTCAAGGAAGGATCATCTGGATGGGAAGGTTAGTGCACAGTTGGACCCAGAGGGCCAGGAGGCCCAGGAGGCCCAGGAGCCCACAAGGACCAGGATGCCCATATCCAGGGGGTCAGTTGGCCCAGGTGGCCCTTCACTTCCATCCCGACCAGGGGGCCCCATCACTCCTGTGGGACCAGCTGATCCTTGCTCCCTGGGGGGGCCTGGGGGACCCACAGGGCCAGGGGGCCCTGGAATCTTGGGCATGCTTGAGACATTAAAAGCTGGCTGGGTTGTTGATTCAATCTGGCTTATTTGCACAAAAGTTTGTTCAGTAAAAGCATTATGTTGGCTGGTGAGGTTAGTAATGGCTTGTTGCAACTGACTCTCAATAATTGTGGTGGTCTCAGTAAATTGGGTAGCTACTTCCTTGAAAAGCAGGCTAGCTACTCCCACATCCAGTGGGAGAGTTGTTTTTGAATAGAGATAATTTTGTTGCAATTTTCAAAAATAGCCTCATGGTTATCCCTTACGAATGAAGAAGCTGAGTTGTAGAAATCTAAATGTAGGAGGTAACTCTTATGAAAAGGTAAACTGTCTCGAGATTTCCTAATGTTGGATCTCCATCATTTGGACTAAATGGTGAAGTACATGGTGCGCAAATTGTTTTAAATATAGCTCATTGAAAGATACTCCTAATTCAGAGTTGAGTAAAAAGGCAGATTCATATAGCACTCACATGTTATAGAAATGGCAGAGGTTTGGTTATGATGGGAGTGATCTCTGGGGAAAAGGGCACCTAGAAGTAATCGATTAATAGTATAAGCAACACCCTGTAGGCTAAAAATGATAGTTTTGAGGTTCTAGGGCTGGAATAGAAATATCGAGCATGGCACAGAATTGCATAAAATTGGGTTTGTTATTCTCATGGTTGCGATTTCCATTGGAAGTTACCCATTGGGTGACGCTGGATATTTTGGTAAGTGGCCAAGTAGAGTCTTGGCAAGAATCATCCATTGTGAATATATTTATTCACCAAGTAGCTTGGGAGAGTACCTGGCAGGGAGCACCAATTACATTTTCAGGATAGGGTAGCTGAGGGTAATAGTTCCTCTGAAGCGTACCAAAACGGATGGGATAAAATGTCCCGCAGCAAGTAGACAGCGGGGAGAGCTGGGAATCCTAAATGTAGGGACTGGTAATTTGCTATAAGCTTGGGAATAGGTGATGAGGGAGCTATTGTAATAAAACTAATGAAGCTGATGGCTGGAGAGGAGCTTGCTGTACAGAGGCTCTAGAAATAATTAACATTAAGAACAAATTGAAGACAAAAACGTAACTTTATTTAAGAAAAGGCGTGGATATTTATAGGCGAGGGTTTCCTTCTAATTTTTTCAGGGTAGTGACGTCCTCCACTGGCAAGATCTTCAGCACCCTGGTGTTGTTTAGGTGGGGAGTTGACAGCAGGCTTTCTTTTGACAATTTTATTAGGGGATGGAAAACAATGCTCCATGAGAGGAAATTTGGAGAGATATCAGAGGTAGGGAAATTTTAATTGGATTGATTGAGAGCAGGTCGAATCCCAACACCCTGCAAGAGCTACATAATTAATAATTTTAGGCGTCAAAAAAGCCTAATTAATGGTGGAGTATCACCAACTTTTTGTCAATGTATTGAGAGAACTTAAACTTACTAAAATCTGTCAGAAAAACATATATATAAAAAACCCCAAGTTTCTTAGTTGACAATCAAGTCATGTTAAAAAGTGGGATTGAAACCATTAGTATGGGATTTCCTAAGTCTCGACCTTAGGAAAATCATATGTACAATTGCAATCATTACATCACCCCCTAAAAAGCAGGAATCCTAGCTGCGTGAACCAGTACTGAGAAGGTGGGGAATTATGATCAAGAGATTTTAAATCGGCGACTTTGCAGTAAGGGGAGCTTAAGATATTCAATTGTAATCTAGGGTCTGCAGAAAACGTCAAATTTTCCCTCTGGATGTCTCCTGGTGGTATAAGAGGACTCAGCTTTCAGGGATCCAACTGACCACCCCAAACTCCTTATACTCCTCGCTAGAAAGCCAGAAAAAAAGCAGAAAAGATTTGAGGGTCTCTTGCAACGTTTGGGATATCACCACCAGACCATCTTGTGGGTTGCCTGGGAGCACAATCCGTCAAGAAAAAGGCGACCTAAAATGTTGTAACAGATAAGATTCCCAATACCTTGCTTGCTATTTAACATTATGCAACCACAAGCTAAAAGATAGTGCCTCAATTATTTAGCAAAATAGGTTTCATTGAAATCCCAAAATGTAAAGCTAAAAATTATATAATGTGTATTTAAATTGTGCTGAATTTGAAGCTCTGAAGTATCACATTTGAAGTGATATAATCACAAAATATACCTTAAACAGGCTGAGGGTGGCGAATGCTCAATATGCCACTGGCCTCTGTCATCTGTCTGTAAGCACAGAGCTGCACTTAAATGGCGCATAACAACCCTGGCTCTAATCTGGGCTGAGGTATGGTGGGCAATCACACTGTGCCTGCTTCAGATTATTCATGCCTTCCATATAAATAGGCTATCTCTCATATGGCGGCCTAAGGTCCCATATGGAGAGGGTTTGTCACAGAAGTGGCAAATGAAGTTTGAGACTGGCCTGCCAGTCAGAGTGCATGAACACTTAGAGAAAAACTCAGAATTCCAGGGCAATTGCCATCAAAATGACATGGTAACAGGTGGAGAGAGAATCAATTAGGAGGTGGTGACTGACACCCTCTGCCACCACCATTCCTACAAGTAATTAAACTGTGGCCACCATAGTGGCAGTGGGCTTCTGCCGCAGTTAACTCCTTGTGACCCTTAGAGGTCCTGACTGCGCTGAGATGTCACGAGTTGTTGAGTGCATGGCAAGTGTCAGGTTGTGGGGGATGAAATCCAACCATCCCTTAGTTGAGGCAGAGTCCTCAAAGCTCCCGGTGGGTTGTTTACCCTATGGGTCATAAAAACCTACAATAGGAACTATTGGTAGAAGAAACGATAAGTTTACTACAATGAAGTCTCAAAGTATTTATATTACTTCAAGGCTAAAAGTGAAAGGGAAAGGCATGTTGTTAAAGCAAGGCAGTAGATGCAGCTTAAGAAAGACATGGTATTGTTTGCCAATAGAGTAAAAATAAGAATATATATATATAATATTAATAAACTAAAGGGGATCTTCAGTTTTTAGTTGCCAGTAATAATAGGGTTTAATACTATTGGGATCATTTCTGATAGTTTAGACTAGTTAATTTTAAGCGACAGAAACAGTATCTTCACTCAATTTATCAAAAACTTTGGCATTTGGCCACCAGGTTGAAACCCTTGGCATAAGTTTCCAGTAAATCCCTAAAAGTTCATATGATTGGTTTTCAGCGTCAAAATGGTATTTCGTTCAGATCCTAATTGATTTAGAGGATTATCTTTGTATCCTCAGCTTTAGTTGCTGGTGTTTAGTTGAAAATAACAATTTAATTTTAAAATTAAATGTTATATGGGCTGATCCATGACACTTTAAATTAAGCTAAACTCAATTTAATGAGGAGCCCAATTTAGCATTCAATAATAATTAGATATTAGTGAGATGCAACCCTTAGAGAGTGGCTTCACCCAGAAAAGGGTGAATACTGGCAGCAAGGTCATGGAACCGCATCCAATGGGGAGAAATGATCTCCAATAGTAAAGGTACATATTGAAGCCAGAGGGCGTCCACAAATGGGTTATCTTTAAAAAGCCACAACTCAATAACCCCATTCAAGGAGGGAAAGCAGCAACTTTTCAATAATGTCCACTATAGACCAGTCAATGTACAACTCAGGGAACATAATAATTATCAGTGACAGTGGCAGAAAATTGTAAATATTAAAAGTTTATTCAAGGTAGGAGGACCAGGGAAACTGTAACAGATATGGCTAAGAAGAACTAGACTGGGCTCCCAGCTGGGGTGCATGAGCACCCGGTTGAGGCCCCAGAATGCCAGAGGCATAGCGGTCTGGGTGACTAATATAAGTGGGGATCTACGGGGAACATGAGGGAAGCAAACATTCAATAACATACTGAAGGCCCCCAAGGCAAACCTGATGGTTGCATTGGAGGCAACCATGAGTCTTACAGGGGCAACTCCCAAGAGCAGGAGAGGCAGAGAGGATGACGACTCCTCCAGGGTTTGCAGTTGCTGGCCTTCAGATCCTGATAGGGGGCTTGCATGCCAGCAGGAGGCAGCACAGAGGCCACCACATTATTGGAGATAGGGGTGGAAGCATGGGAAACCCCATGAGAGGGGCTGAGACTGAGTTCCCCTGGAGGGGACGCTCTAGGTCCCGCTGGTAAGCAGGACCTGCAGCGGCAGGGGCAGCTATGGGAGCCAAACCAACATGTGGCAGGCCAGGAACACCTTGGGGCTGCTCCAGCTGAGGAGCAGCTTCAGCAGACTTGGCGCCTGAGCAAATGGAAGGGCCTCCATTTAATGGATGCGGGGAAATGAATGGAGCAGTGGGTTCTCCATTGGGGGTGGGACAAATTATCTTGTTTGCGATCTGCTGCCATGTGGTGGGATTGAGCAATTGGATAATCCAGTTGGCAAACATCGAAAAAAGGATTTGGATGACAGCACGCTTCACTGAATTAATTGATGGAATTATGTATATTTGTTTAAAAAACAGATGGAGTCTGTGGCAAACTAGGTGGATTTATCAGATTTATTTCGATGAAGGCAAAAAAGAATGAATCTACAACTGCCCTTGGTGGGGCCAGTTGCCTTTTAAATGGTGTGATAGGCATGGGGAAGTATTGGGGGATTGGTCATTCTGGGAATGGGAAAATAGTTCAGTTGGCTGGCTCAGAGGGGGGTAAAAGGTGGCTCCTGATTCAGCAAAAAATTAGAAAATTTTTGCAAATTTCTCAAACTTCTTGGAACCAAGCCAAATTGATACTGCTGATCTGGGTCCTGATGACTCAAATTGGCCTGTTCACATGGCTAGGGTGGTCCAGATTTGTCTTAGAAAGCAGGGGTCCACGGATTGGGTTCATTGCAATTCAGGCCAATCCCACAATTGGGCAGCTCATATGATCCAAACTTCCTGGATCCATTTTAGAATGTTGGACCTGATGATCTGAGCCATTCAGAACCTGGTTTGCAATCTGAGCCATGTTCCAATCTGGCTTCTAAAGCAGACCAGCCCAAACTGGCTCCCCCAGTCCAGAAATTACTGGCTGGGCTCCGACATTGGAAATTGCCATTTTCCCAATTTTTGGCCATGGCTTGCCTGGGGAGTGGGTGGCCTCAGGGCCCTCTCCCTGCTCCCTGATGTGAGCCATCTCCCTGCAGACCCCTTCTATCAATCCTACCAGGATTGAAGAGGGGAAAGGGGTTTTAGTGGGATAGCTTTGGGGAGGAAAGCTGTCACTGAGCGCTCATCTATCACGTGGGTGAGGTCACCCAGCTGTGACAGAGGGTCCACGGGAGCCTTGGGGCCCCTCTTCATCTGGAAGGGGTTTGAACCCTATCCAGTTTCAAGGGCTGGTCCCCAAGACCTACAGAAACACTGCCAATAATAATAAGAACAGTAAAATTTAGAGCTGGAAATTTAGGTTGAAAGGATAATTTGTTTTACTAAAAAATATTAATAATTGACCAACAACTGTACCAGTGAGGAAAAGTTGTCTTAAATGCTAGGGAGCTTAGTGAATAAATGGGGCTACTTGAACAGAGGATATTGCAATCTTAACTGAAACCAGTGGAATGAGATTAACATCTAACAAAATGCCAAATTGACCTTTCGCTGGCCAGCTAACTCTAGCTCAAATTTCACCACTAAATTTTTCCTTCCACCAAAATTTCACTTAAAAGATTGGTGACACTTCATTCAGTGGGCAACTGGTTGCGCCCATGGCCAGCCCACATAGGGGCAATACCATTGGGTATTGAATGGATTTGTCTCCCTCAAACCCACTAAAGTTGGACCCCCTCTTATTGTGGGAAGGAAGCACCCTTGCAGGCATTGCAAAATTGACCATGGGCTCTACTAGTGTACCAGGCCAACCAGTATGAAGACTGGTTGGCCCTTTGTCATTTTGCCTTCATTGGCGTACCACCCCTATAAGTCCACGTCCAACCCACCAACCAACCACCAACGACTTCACCTTAGCCCCAGGTGTTTTGGCGTGTGCCCCAGCAAGTCCTGACCCCATCCTAAGTGTCTCAGGCACTTCCACGTTGCTTCACCCTTGCAACCCTTCACCACCCATCTTGGCATGCCCCAGCAAGTCCATCCACATCTTGGGTGGCTATGGCACTCCTGCGCTGCACCCTGCAATGTTGGCAGCCAGTCAGTGCATCCGCTGGTAGCCAGCTGGCCAGGATCCCACCAGTTCCTTATAAGGAGAAGGCATGGGAGCTGACAGTGCTGGCCACTCCAGGCATGATCACCTGCACCTATTGGGGATTTCCTGTCCCACCTTCCCTACTCTAGTGACTCTTGCTACTTCAAACAAAAAGGAAAAGGTGGGCGAAAGATAGATGTTTATTTGGAGGGAATGAACGACTATTTATACTACTTCTGGGCTACTGTGCCCAAGCACTTATTAGCCATTTAATATCAGAAGACCCATTGGCCACTTAATGCCAGAACTCTATAAGATCATCACTTCATTCATCATAGCAATTCCCTCCTATTCCCTCTCATCTGATCACCAAATATCAATATTAGGTTAATCTATTCTCATCATGAGTCACCTGGCAATTGTATATAATTCATAAATTTAAATATAACTTTGAGCATCCTTGGCATGAGTCGCCAGTGCTCCAAATTAGTTAGTGGAACCATATTCAAACGATTCATAATGGATTCATCAGCTTTCCGCTGGAAACTCCCACAAAGATCCTTAAATTGGCATTTTGCAGTGAACGCAGATTCTTCCAAACCTAAACTTTATTTTTTATAACATTAAATTGTATTGAACTAGGCGATTGTCCAGCAGTCACGCTTGACTAACAGAAACCCCTAATTCTGATACTATCAGAAGAATCCATATGGTTAAAATCTTGGCATTGCCCTCCACTTAACCAGATGGTTTTCTTCAGCGTGACCCACCTCAATGTTGTGTCAAGAACCCAGCACCCCCCCCCAAAAAAAAGGATTGACGGTCTTAACTAGTGGCTTTTTACCACCCCATAACCATTCATCCAACAACTTGAGCAGCCCGCTAGAAAAACTCCCTGTAGTGAGCACCACTGTCATGAAATCAACCATGGGCTCCATAGTGTAAAAGGCCAACCAGTATGAAGACTGGTTGACTCTTTGCCGATTTGCCTTCATTGGTGTACCAACCCCTATAAGTCTGCGTCCAACCCACCATCCAAACCAATGACCTTACCTTAGCCTCAGGTGTCCTTAGCATGTGCCCCAGCAGATTGTCATGGAAACGGCAGAAGAAGTTTAGACTGGCCTGCCAGTCAGGATACGTAAGCACCCAAAATGCAAGCCAAAATGCCAGAGGCATTGCTGACTGAACAACTTGATATGGAGACGGGCATTGGGAAATGACAAAGTGTTGGTGCAGCAACATGGTGAGAATGATCCCGAGAACAAACCACACTGAACCCACTCCTGACCCAGGGGTCTTGCTACAGGGGTGGAATTACTGAGATAGTCTTGATGAGTTCCTCGGAATATGGAGCCATTTCAACTGGGGTAGCAAGTAGATGGACTCTCTCTTGCAATTGGTGGACATATGGCCACAAAATTCCTGTGTATTGCTGATGGAAGTTAATGATAATAGGGTTGTAGAGCCAAAAATATTGGACTCGCTGGACCCAATTGATGACGGAGGGGGCCATTGTGACCAAGAGCATTGGTAGAGCCCATCTTTTATATGGACTGACAGGCCACCAGGGGAATGCCATCAGGGATTCGGTCAGAAGAAAAAAAAATAAAAATTTTGAGTTTTTTTGGTAAATTTTTTATTGAAGGAAAAGGAAGAAAATTGACCAACAATTTTCTCAGTGCTATGCAACTGATTAAATAGTGGTCAATTGGGGTAGTGACAAGCTGGGATTAGGTCCCACAATTTTGACCTAACTGGCGAATTGTTTGGGAATGGGTGGGTTTGTTCCTTGAGAACTGACATCGCAAAATTTGGCGGTGGGCCAAGTCACTGTCAGTTTGACCTCAAACATCTGAACTGGGGCTCAGTTACATTTTCAATGGTTGGCATGACAGCATTTGGCCCAACGAGCGACAGGAATCACCCAAGGCCACCCCACATAGGGGCGGGTCCATTTGGTTGGGAACAGGTTTGGGACGCCCAACCCACCCGCGCTCAGTCGCTGAACCATCTGTTCATTCAATGGCATCACATTGGCCACAAAGCCCAAATTGCTAGCAGAGGGCTTCAAACCCTTATTGATGGCACCCAATGTTAGTTCTATCAAATTATTGATTGAATTGTAACCATCAGGCGATCCAGCTGATACCTCAGTATTCATGCTTTTCCAGCCATTTGAGATTCAGAGATCGGCCAGATTACCACTTGAATTAGGCTGACCAATTTCATTTTAACAATCTCAGTAAAAATTTTGCTAATTCCCACAACAGTTCTGCTGAGGTGAGTGTGGGTACTGGGGGCAGGATCTGAAGCAGAAGAGCTGTTACCCATTGCTTGTCAACTATGTGAGCGAGATCGCCCTGAGTAATAAGGGGTACCACCATCCTCTTCGGTGTCTTTTTATTTGGGAATGGGAAGATGGACTGATCAAGATCCAGGGGACGTTCCCCAGGACTACATTACTCTTTCCTTTTACCAAAGGAAGGGCACCCCCACCAGGAAACTGCACCAGAGCCACATTTTTGTGTGCCTTTGGTAACTTGGTAGCCATAATTGTTGCGTTTTTCTGGGGGGGGCAGGGAGCCTTAGGGTGGGATATATGGAAAGCTTCGACCAGGTCCATGCAATTCGCACAATCGCGCGCCTTAACCCAGCTATTTTTGTAGGCCAGGTACCCTTTCCAGGACACTAGATATTTGTTGGAATGTCACAACTTCCAAGATGCCAGGATGGCCTCTACCTCAGCTTCTTCCCCATCATTGACGATGATTGGCTCTGGTTCTGTGGGAACTGCACCCTTGAAGGGTGACAGCTGGGAAACATGGAAAACAGGGTGCTGCTTCCAATGCGCGGGAAGCTTCAGTCAGAACGCCCCATTACCCAATACCTCCTCCACTAAGTGGGGGCCTGAGCATTTAAAGCGAACTTGCGGGAAGGGGATTGAATTTGCAAATGATGGGTATTGAGCATGACATAAGAACCCACCATAAAGTCATGGCCCGGAAAGTGCTTTATGATCCGCAAATTGCTTGTAGTTGTCAATGGCTTCGGTGAGGTGTTCCTGCACTAAATCTTGAGTTGCTTGGATATGGGCAGCATGATCCGCGGCAGCTTGAACCTCAGGCTGCAAGCATGGTCTGACCAAAAACAAAGGATTATAATCCAACGTTGCTTCATAAGGGGAAAACCCCATGGACACGTGGGTCCCATTATTGAAAGTGAATTGAGCGAGGGGCAAGTCACCGGCCCATTTATCCTGCACTGCTGCAGCATATCAATGCAGGTACTGTTTGAGGACTTGATTAATCTGCTCAGTCTGTCCGTCAGACTGAGGGTGATACGACGTGGATTGATAGGGGGATCTTTTTAGGATTGATAGGAGTTCACTCCAAAACCGCGCAGTAAACTGAGTACCCCAATCACTGATGATCTCCTGGGGAAGACCAAACATCAAAAACACATGGCGTATGAAAAGATGGGCAGTTTCTTCCGATGTATTCACAGAAGTACAAGAGATAAAAAGGGAAAATTTTGTGAAACGATCCACCACTACCATCACCACGGTGAACCCAATATAACAGGGGAGGTCAACAATAAAGTCCATGGACACCAAGGTCCATGGACCTTCCGCCTGCTGTAAGGGGTGCAGGAGACCATTTTTTCTGGAGCAATCTGACTTGGCCCAAGCACAAGTAACACAATCAGCGATCTAAGCTGGGACCTCTTTGGTCAATCCCGCCCAATTAAAGGTTTGCTTGATCAAATTGATGCATCTCTTGTTACTGGGATGGCTGACCGTGGGGGTATCATGATGTGCATGGAATACCTCCGATCAGAAGGAGGGTGGAACCTAAACGTGAGAACAGAAGTAAATGATTCCCTCTTCTAAGGAGTATAGAGAGTGTTTATGACTCTAGTGAACCAACTTCTTGACCAACTCCATGCCCTTGGGGCAGGCCATTTGACCGGGTAAAACCTGAGCCAATAATGGTGCGTCAGGAGCCAACGTGACAGAGGAAACAATGTGGGGAAAAATCAACAGAATATGATTGGCAGGAATCATGGTAACGAGAATCACTTCCTCAGGTTCCAAGGGACAGTGGGCAGGACTGCGGCTTAGGAAATTGGGAAGGACATTGAGCGCACCTTTGACAAATTCATATTTGAAGTTAAAACTGCACAGGTCCTGATAGGTTCAGGCCTGCCTATGCGCCAATTTTTGGGGTTTGCAGAAATACAAAAGGTCCTGGTGTTCTGTGAAAACCGTTAATTCATGAAGAGCACCCTGCAACAGATACTGCCAATGAGTTAATGCTCATGCAACAGCTGCCAGTTCCTTGTCATAAATGGCCCAAGACTGCTCTGTGGCTGTGAATTTTTTTGAAAAGTAAGCAACCGGATGTTTAAGACCATCATGCTCCTGGAGCAACACCTCTCCAACTTTTACCAATGAGGCATCGCATGCAACAATATACAGTTTGGTGGGATTGGCATGTTTTAAGATAGGCGGAGACACAAACACCTCCTTGATCACTTTGAACGCCTGCTGACATTTGGGCGTCCAACAAAACGGTACATTTTTCCCATTAAGGGGGTGGAGTGGTGCAGCCAACCTGGAAAGTGTTGGGGAAAATTATTTTAAAAAGATGATAGTTCCTAAGAAACTCCAAAGTTGTTTCTGCATAGTTGGAGTTGGCCATTCCTGGATCGCATCTAACTTGTTGTGAGGGATTACGACACCTTCTTTAAAAACCAGGTTTCCAAGAAAAGTAACCTCCTCCTTATAAAACTTGCACTTAAAAGCTTTGAGGAACAACCCTACTTTATGCAAGGCGACCACCACTGCTTCCAAGTCAATAGCATGTTGTTCAGGAGTTGGGGGATGAACTAGGATATCATCAATGTATGCAATTGCACAAGTAAACTGGAGGTCACCCAGTACATTGCCAATCATTCGTTGAAACGTAGCAGGAGCATTCTTCATCCCAAAGGGCATTACGCGAAATTGAAAAATGCCTCACTTTGTTCAGATCGCAGTTAGCCATTCCTGCCCTTCCATTACCCAAATTTTGTTGAAAGCGTTCACCAAATCCAGTTTTGAGAACACGTGGGATTTTTAAATTGCCTGACCGATTGTCTGCTCCAGAGGCAATGGGTAGGGAACAGTAACTGTTATTTTGTTCAAATGACCATAATCCACGCAGGGATGGAGAGAACCATCCAATTTTTTTGCAAAGTTGATGGGGGAGGTGACGGGTGAGGTCTCTTTGAACAACCAACCTTTTTCAACATATTGTCCAACCAGGTATTGAGTGCAACTTCTTCCTCCGCTGTATGGGGATACAACGGACAGTTGATGTTCACCAAATCCACGGTCGTTCAAAACTCACAGTCATACCTAGTGTGCTTAGGTAGGCGATCCGCCTTTTCCATATCAAAGATTCTTTGATATTGCATTAAGCTTTTGGGAAAATCGGCCTGAATGCCCGCAGAAGTAACCAGGGTAGTGATAGAGCTGGTTCCTTGTATCTTCTTGAGGGTGTTGATCAGAGGGAACTCTCCCTCCAAATCATCATTGGTGAACAACAACATATTAGACTCTAAATGAATCTTCACATGTTGTCAGTGCCACCACACCACACCTAAGATTACCAGAAACACCAAGTTTGGCATAGCTGAAAAACGATTGCAGAAGTTATACTGGTGGATTAAAAAAAGGTACCAGTCATTGAATGAAATATGAGGACTGGTAAGCAGATGAGGCCACCATTACTGAGGAGTCCACATCCATTTACAGTTTTAATTGTTGTGCCAACTCAACACTCATGAAGTTCCCCGCTGCTCCGGTATCCACCAGAGCTTTAAAGGAGACATTATGTGAACTGAAACTGATCTTCATAAGTACAAGGAAACGAGCGAAATTCTGTTTATTGGAAGATATGACTGACTTATTGGTGACTGAGGAAATAATGGGTATATTGGGGGTAAGATTGGGGTCCTTTGCTGGAGCGAAAATTGGAAGTACAAGGGCAGGGGAAACGATTTCCTCCATCTGGGCTTGAACAAAATCATTAATAGTTAACTCTGTAACCGCCAACTCAGACCTGGGAGTTAAGGCAAGGTTGGTACCCAAGCCTACCACTAATTTGGAGACAGTCGCATCATCTGATCTTCATTGGGTAATCCTATCTTGAAATTCCCTTTCTGATAATGGGAAACATGGCGGGGTAAGGCATTGATAGTAGTTGCGGTGGCACATATTTGATCTACTGATTATTGGATGGTAGACCAGACCACGTGATGAGCGGAACCCAAATCCAAGCCCAATCTAAAGACTGCCTGAAGCATATCAATAGATAGACCTGACGTGGGGGCCAGTTCACAAAAGGTAGAAATAAAGAAACCAAACTAGTGGCTTCGACCATGGCATAGATCAGTCTGAATAAGTGGTCTGATTGGGACAAAGGGGGTTTCAGGGCAGCTGACACAACAGCCATCAGTGGGGTGGAGTCTCCTGATTGCGAGGAAGAATGCAAAAGACCTCTCACCCCATGACGGGCATCCCTTGTCCACAGCGTCTAACAACGTGAGCCCTTGTTGGGCATGAGATAACGCAGAAGCATTATTAAGTGCAATCTCTGTACAATTTGCACTTTGGCAAGTGCATCGAGAACCTGATTGGCGATCTCCTGGGAGGGGACACTTGATCTTCTTTCTGGGCCAGAGGAAGGAGGAGGAGACACAATCTGCGCAGCTTGGGTGGCCTGAAAAAGATTTCCCAAGGTAGAGCGGATACTTCTCCCAAACTAAGAAAGTGACCAAACAAACAACAAACAGCAAACTACTGATTGCACATTCATTTGGTAGAGAGTAACCACTGCAGCTTTCAGTTCAAAAAACAAGGTGGAAGTGGCTGGAAAAAATGGTTGGTCAATTATGTCATGGAAATGGCAGAAGAAGTTTAGACCAGCCTGCCAGTTGGGATGCGTAAGCACACAAAAGCAAGCCAGAATGCCAGAGGCATTGCTGACCAAATGACTTGATATGGAGCTGGGCATTGGAAAATGACGAAGTGTTGGTGCAGCATCATGGTGATAATGATCCTGATGACAAACCACACTGAACCCACTCCTGAACCAGGGGGTCTTGATGCAGGGGATGGAATTACTGAGATAGTCTCGATGAGTTCCTTAGCATATGGAGCCATTTCAACTGTGGTAGCAAGGAGATGGACTCTCTCTTGCAATTGGTGGTCATACACCCACAAAATTCCCATGTATTGCTGATGGAAGCTAATGATAACAGGGTTGTAGAGCCAAAAATATTGGACTCGCTGGACCCAATTGATGATGGATGGGGCCATTGTGACCAAGAGCACTGGTAGAGCCCATTTGGTATATGGACTGACAGGCCACCAGGGGAATACCATCAGGGATGCGGTTGGAAGAAGAAAAAATAAAAATTTTGAGTTTTTTTGGTAAATTTTTTATTGAAGGAAAAGGAAGAAAATTGACCAACAATTTTCTCAGTGCTATGCAACTGATTAAATAGTGGTCAATTGGGGTAGTGACAAGCTGGGATTAGGTCCCACAATTTTGACCTAACTGGCGAATTGTTTGGGAATGGGTGGGTTTGTTCCTTGAGAACTGACATCGCAAAATTTGGCGGTGGGCCAAGTCACTGTCAGTTTGACCTCAAACATCTGAACTGGGGCTCAGTTACATTTTCAATGGTTGGCATGACAGCATTTGGCCCAACGAGCGACAGGAATCACCCAAGGCCACCCCACATAGGGGCAGGTCCATTTGGTTGGGAACAGGTTTGGGACGCCCAACCACCTGCACCCAGTCACTGAACTGTCCATTTGGTCAATAGCATCACATTGGCCACAACGCCCAAATTGCCGGCAGAGGGCTTTGAATCCTCCTCAATGGTGCCCAATGTTAATTCTATCAGCTTATTGATTGAATTGGAACTGTCAGGTGATCCAGCCAATACCTCAGTCTTCATGCCTTTCCAGACATTAAAGAATTAGGGATCAGCCAGATTGCCACTCAAATTAAGTCTGACCAATTTCATTTTGACAATCTCAGTGCAGATTTCACTAATTCCCTGCAACAGTTCTGCTAAGGTCAGTGTGGGTACTGGGGGCGGGATCCGAAGCAGAAGAGCTGTTTCCCATCGCTCATCTACTATGTGAGCAAGATCGCCCTGAGCAACAAAGGGTACCGCCATCCTCTTCAGTGTCTTTTTACATGGGAATGGGAAGATGGCCCGATCAAGAGCCAGGGGACGTTCCCTGGGACTTACACAAATCCTGCCTACATTCTGAGCAGCTCAGACACTTCCGCGCTGGCCCACCCTCACAACCCTTCACCAACCCATCTGAGAATGCCTCAGCAAGTTCATACCCCATCTTGGGCAGCTATGGCGCTCCCACACTGCACCCAGTAAGGTTGGCAGCTAGTCAGTGCATACGCTGGTAGACAGCTGTCCAGGTTTCAGCCAGTTCCTTATAGGGAGGAGGCATGGGAGCTGACAGCGCCATTCACTCCAGGCATGATCACCCGCGCCTATTGGGGATCTCCTGTCCCACCTTCCCTACTCTAGTGGCTCTTGCTACTTTAAACAAATAGGAAAAGATGGGCGAAAGAGAGATGTTTATTAAGAGGAAATGAACTACTATTTTATACTACTTCTGGGCTACTGTGCCCAAGCACTCATTAGCCATTCAATACCAGAAAACCCATTGGACACTTTATTCCAGAACTCTATCAGATCATCACTTCATTAATCATAACAATTCTCTCCTATTCTGATCATCTGATAACCAAATACTAATATTAGGTCAATCCATCCTCAGCATGAGTCACCTGTCAATTGTATATAATTCATTAATTTATATATAACTTTGAGCATCCTTGGCATGAGTTTTTGGTGCTTTAAATTAGTTGGTGGAACCATATTTGGACAATTTGTAATGGATTCATTGGCTTTCCGCTGGAAACTCATACAAAGATCCTTGAATCAGCTTTTTAGACCAAACACATATTCCGCTTAACCTAAACTTAGATTAATTTATAACATTAAATAGTATTGAACTAGGAGATTAGCTGGTAATCACGCCTGACTAACCAAGGCCAATAATTCTGCTACTATTGGAAGATCCATCTGGTTAAAATCTTGACAGCGGGTTTCTAAAACTGACTGTACCACAACTAGCTCAATTATGCCGTCCCTTGAGTTATTTAGATTTTTTTGCCTCTTTGGAAGAACTTAAAATTATTTCCAGGGATAATTCCACCACTTTTCCTCTGGCGGCGTCTTCTCACTGCCACCACCTTCATTCAAACACCCCTGATCCGCTGGAGCAGTCCTTTCATGGTAAAGTAGGGGGAAAGGGGTCAACTTTGAGGGGGCACGCCATCACCCACTTCTCATCCACCACATGGGCCAAATCACCATGGGTTATAAGGGGGACGTCCGCCTTCTTTGCCCTCTTTTTGGTGTGGAATAAAAAAACTTCATGGTCAAAGCACAGAGGGTGCTCCCCTGAACTTACATTATCCTTCCCTCTTTGAACAAGGGGAGCCCCGCCACCAGGTAATTGGGTGAGCGTGACATTCTTATAGCTTTTAATAACTTAATGGCCATGAGAGTGTAGTGACCTTCAGGGATGATTGGGGAGAATTGTGGTGCAAAGCTTAAAAAAGCCTCCACAACTTGGTACAACTGGCACAGTCCTGGGCGCTTACCCAACTGTTCTCATATGTGGGAACCTTTTAAGGCCACAAGCTAAAGGACCAAAAATGGTGAATCATCAGAAAGCCAAGATTACTTTGACCTCAGCTTCCTCTAAACCTTCAACTATGATAGGATTGGGTTCCTCCAAGATTTTCCCCTTAAATGGGGACAACTGCGACATGTAGAACATATGGTGCCTAATTCCAAAGGGCTGGGAACCTCAACTGAAAACGCTCAATTGCCCAAATCCGCATCCACCACATGAGAATTAGAGTATTTTCTTGCAAATTTGTGGTAGGGAACTTTCATCCACAGGTAGTGCATGTCCAACATGAAAGAGAACCCCACCATAATTTCATGGTCTTGAAGACTTTTAAAGTATGTGAAATGTTTGTAATCACTGATGGCCTTGGTCAAATGCTTTTTAAACCAAAAACTGAGTTCTTTGGATGTGCTTCGCGTGATCTTCTGCAGCTGGAACCACCAGCCAAAGACACAGCCTAACATAAAAAAGGGGTTGTACCCCAGCGTGGCCTCATATGGCGAGAAACTAATTGATTCATGAGTATTATTATTATATGCAGATTGGGCCAGTGGAAGATCATTCACCAAGGTGTTCTGCATGGCCGCAGTGTAACAGTGAAGGTTATGCTCAATAATTTGGTTAACCCATCTGTTTGACCATCTTACTGAGGATGATATGTAGTTGAGCTACACAGCATAATCTTTAAGATTGCCAGACGCTCTTATTAAAATCTCGATGTAAACTGTGACCCTATGTCGCTTATGATCTCCTGTAGCAAACTGAACATTGAGAACACATGCCGCACAAAGAGCTGGGTCATCTTCTCAGAGTTGATGGCAGAGGAACAAGGGATGAAGAGAGCAAACTTGGTAAAGAGATCCATGATCACTTTAATAGTGGTAAACCCATTGGATTGGGAAGCTCAATAATGAAATCAATGGACACCAAGGTCCACAACCCCTCCGCTTGCTGCATGGGATAAAGGAGACAATTCTTACCTGATCTATCTGACTTAGCCCTCGCGCATGTAATGCAGTTTGTGATCCATGCTGGAATGTCCTTGGAAATGCCTGGCCAGTTATAGGACGCTTAACCAAATCCATGAATTTATTATTCACCAGATACCCCACCGTGGGAGGTCGTGGTGCACTCAAATAACATCATTTTAAATATGGGGTAGCACCCACAGTCTCAACCAAAATTGAATATTCCCTTTCAACAAGGAATAGTGGGACTGCTTATGCGTCAGGAGGGCCACCTTGGCAAACAACTCCAAACCCTCCAAGCAGGACATCTGGACCGCCAATACCTGAGAGACCAGAGGCACGTCTGGGGCCCAATCTACCACTAAAATTGTGGGAGGAGCAATGGCTAAGATTTGGGTTGCGGAATAACTAAGTTTAACTCCTGCTTATCCGCCTCTGTCAGACTCAATGCAGGGTTGCGACTTAAAAAGTCAGTAAGAACATTCAATGCCCCTTACACAAATTTGTATCTTATTTAAAACTACAGAGGTTGTGATATTTCCAGGCCTGATGATGCGCCAATTCAGCAGCTTTAAAAATGCACAAGAGCCCAATAATCTTTTTGCATGGTTGTCTCATGTCACGCGCCCTGCAGATGGTACTGCCAGTGGGTAAGATACCACGCCATGGCGGCCAGCTCCTTTTCATAATTGGCTTAGGACTGTATGGATAAAGAAAACTTGCAGGAAATTTTTAAGCAACTGAGTGTTCCAAAACATAATGCACCTAAAAAATACTGCCCCAAAGTGATGGATGAGGCGTCACATGCTATGATAAACAGTTTGGTGGGGTCTGTGTGTTTGAGAATGGGAGGCTCCAAAAACAAATCCTTGATGGCGTTGAACGCCTGCTAAAATTTTTACATCCATTGGAATGACACATTATTCCCAGTCAGTGGGTACAGCAGTACGTCCAGCTGCAAGAGGGTGGGATAAAATTTCTTTAAAAAGATAATGGTGCCCAAGAAGCTCTTCAACCACTTCTGGGTCATAGTAATGAGTCACTTGAGTATTGACTTGAGCTTGCTGGGGGAATGGCGTAACCATCTTTCAAAACTAGGCTACTCTTAAAGGTAATCTCCTCCAAGAAGAACTCACACTTGGTGGTTTTACATAAAGTTCCACCTTTGCAAAGCAGCCAGCGCCTCCTCCAGGTCCTTCTCATGCTGCTTGGGAATGGTGGAGTAAATGAGGATATAATCAATGTACGCCACTGCGCAAGTGAGCCTAAGATCACTCATAACATTGCCAATCATTTGCTGGAATGTAAATGGAGCGCTTTTCAGGTTGAAGAGTATCACGCAAACTGAAATATTCCTCTTATAATCTTACTTGCTGTGAGACACTCATGACCTTCTGACACCTGGATCTGATTAAACGCGTTCATGAGATCAATCTTTGAAAATACTTGGGATTTTGTGCTCTCCCGGATAATTGTCTGCTCAAGAGGAATATGGCAGGGATCATGAATAGTGACAATATTCAGATGCTCATAGGTGACTCATGGGTGTGACATACCATCAGCCTTCTAAAAACTATAGACTGCGCAATATAGGACATTTTCCTAAACACACATCCCTTCTTGAGTATATCATTAACCATACTTCCAACACATTTTCCTCCTGCGCCATGTAAGGATACAATGTACAGTTGATGTTGATCATGGATACCGTTAGACTAAAAACCAGGTCATATTCAGAATATGGAAGAAGATAAATAGCCTCATATAAATCAAACATATCCCAGTATGCCACTAACGCCAGTGAAAAAGAAGCAGAAGGCCTGCCGGAGAAAGGAGCAATATGATGGAGCTTCACCCCCAATCCATTGCAAGTGTATCATTAATTGAATCTCTCCCACAACTGGGTGTTTTCAAAGGACAGTGTATTTGAGTCCAGGGTAATACTCGCCTGCTGCTGGTGTCACCACCCCACCACCAGAATAACTGGGAAGAGCAGATCTGTCACCACAAAAAACTGATCACTGAAACAGAATTGATTTACTGAAAAAGGCATAGGATGCCGTATTTTGTACAAAGCCATTGGTTGGAAAAGGCACCCAGCACAGACGCCCCACTTCCAAGTCCAAGTTGAGATCTTGTGGCAGTTTAAACTCATAAATGTTTACGCAGCTTCTTTATATACCAGGGCCTCAACTGTCACCCTGTTGCAACAACAAAATTTCCAGCGGCAATAAAAATAAGCAAACTCCTGTTTATCAGTGATTATGCAGGATTTCACCAGCTGGTTGGTAATAATCATGGAGTCGTCCAGGGAAACTGAATCAATTGGGGATCAATACCCACCGTGGGAAGAATTTTATCAAATTCTTTGCACTGGGACTCTGACAGCTTAGAGACCAGGGGATTGAAGGGAACACAGTCCTGCACAGGAACTGCTTCACCAACTGGCATCAGGGCAGGGGAGGGATAAACAAATGGGAAAATGGGTAACTGCAGCATTCTCCAGCACCAAAACACAGATGCTGGAAACTTGGCTCAACCTGGGCTGCTGGGCAATTGAAAATAGGCGCATTGATTGATCATTCAGAACCCCCTCAGAGTCTTTTAAGTAGGGAATCCATTACCAGCACCCCCGCCCCACTTGACACCTTCCAGAGAGTAGCACCAATGAAAGCTGCTATCATGAAAACCTAATCCAGTGAACCCTCTGCATGTCCAGATGAAATGGTTAGCAAATATGAGGTCTAGGGCAACACAAAATAATGTCACTAGTAAATCCAACTAGAGCACAAATCCAAGGGCTTGGTTGCAGAAAGCTTCTACAAACAAAGCCATATCAGATGCTTCAGCACCCATTGTAAAAAAATTGAAGCAGGAGAGCCAATTGTGATAATGGCGCCTGCACTAATGATGACACCAGCATAATTAATGGGGTTGAAACCTCCACTTAGTTGCTGAGTGTAAGATTCTGCACACTTATTAATGAGCATCCCCCTCCATGGCACCCAACAATTTCACGCTCTGCTGCGCATCCATAAGAGAGGTGGAAGCTGTTTTGTTGGCTGCAGATTGCATCTGCAATTCAATGAGGGCGTCCAATGTCTGGTTTACAATCTCCACGGATGGGACAGATGAACCCACTTACCACCAACCCCAGAGGGCAGGATGCGACTGGCACTGGAGCCTTCTGGACGAAATACTTGTTCAGGAGCTCCCCTACCACCATGTGGGAGCAACCAAGAAATGCACCAACCAACCACACAAACAGAATCAGGCTGAGCACTGACTGCAGGTTCATGTGGTACACTGAGACCATCACGTCACTGACTTCTTAAAGGAAGGGTGGAAATGGCAGATACCAAGGATCTATTATTATATCAGAGAAGTGGAAAAATGAATTTGAGACTGGCTCGCCAGTTGGGGTGCGTGAGCACCCAGTAAGCATCCCAGAATGTTGAGGGCATTGCCATACAAAACTCCCTAGTAACAGTGGGGAGAGAAATGATTAGTGGGCAATGACTGATGACCACTGTCACCACCATTCCTACCAGCTACAAACTGTGGCCGCCTTAGTGGCAAAAGATTTTGCTGTGGGTAACTCCTTGGGACCCACAGAGGGCCCTGACTGCGCTGAGGTGCCACTAGTTGTTGAGCGTGCAGTGAAGTCACAGAACTTCGCTCAACATGGAATAAATGATCTACAATATTAAAAGTATGTCTTGATGCCAGAGGGAATCCACAAGCGGTAACATCCCTAAAAAGCCACTAACTTGATAACACCACTTGAGGAGGGTAGGAAGAAATGTCATGATACTGTTCACTATGGTCCTTTTGTTGTGCAACCCTGGTAACATAATACTCAGTAGCGGCAAAGGCAGAACATGGTTAAAATTTAGAACAAAAAATTTGGGTTGGAAAGGTAATTTTATATTGGACAAAAATATTGAAGATTGACCAACAACTATAGAGTGAGAGATGGTTGTCATAGTACTAGAGGATTTAAGTAAATGGATGATGCATGAACTGAATGTATCGTTATTGTAAACCATCTAGTACTAAAAAAAGTATCGTTATTGTCAGGATTCTCCTTTAATTGGGTGAAGCCCCAACTAAGGGTTGCAACCTGCCTACAGGTGGATGCAGGATTGGGTCCCCCAAACTTGGGGTAAGCTCAATCTAAAGTATCAGGGATTGACCCCAAAAATTATTATAATTTAATAAATAGTAAATTCAGTACCGGTGACTAATGACAAGGATGCAAACAACCAATTGGACCACAGGTAATTACATTCCAACGTTAACCCAATCAATTATCTCCTTTTGGGAGCACTAGCAACTTATGCTGAGGATGCTCCCACTCCCCTTGTATTATTTATTTATTCAGCTTCAGAAATAATGCTGAGACTTTCCAATCTTCCCCTTCCCAATCCATCAAGGTTTTAAAAATACCTTGAGAATAGTTTTAACAAAATAATGTTTCTCACAATCTCTTTCCCATTTTAACTTATCTAAGGCTTTTAAAGCCTAGAAGCTCGCTGGGGCTTTAGGGCCCTGACCAATTACAGGCATGGGTTAGAGTTTCTCCCCCGTGATCTGACAGTTATCCCAACTGAATCTGGCAAAATGAGATTACACAATTAACTTGACACCAAATTGACCTTCCACTGTCCAGTTAACTCTTGCTCAAATTATGACACTAAATTTTTCCTTCCACCATGATTATGCTTTATGTATCAGCGACAATTTATTTGGCAGGCAACTGGTTGTGTCTATGGCCAGGCCGCATAGGGCAATCTTATTTGGTATAGAATGGATTATTCACCCTCAAACCCACTGGAGTTGGACCCCCTCTTATGGTGGGAGAGAAACACCCTGGCTGTTTTTCAAACCTGAATGTACCACAACTGGCTGTCATGGAAATGGCAGAAGAAGTTTAGACTGGCCTTCCAGTCAGGTTGCGTGAGCACCCAAAAAGCAAGCCAGAATGCCAGAGGCATTGCCAACCGTACAACTTGATATGGAGCTGGGAAATGTGATACCACAAAGTGGTGGTGCAACAACAGGGTGAGGAGTATCCCAACGACAAACCACACTGAACCCATTCCCAACTCAGTGGTTCTAGCTGCTAGAGGTGGAATTACTGGGTTAGTTTTGATGAGATTTTTGGCTTGAGAGGCCATCTCATTGGGGGCGATAAATAGATGGATTCTTTCTTTCCATTGATGGACATAGGGCCATAAGATCCCCGTGTATTGTTGCCAGAAGTTCAAAAGAGCAGGGTTGTAAAGCCAAAAGTGTCAGACTCGCTGGGCCCAATTAGCAATGGAGGGAGCCATAGTAACCAAAAGAATTGGTAAAGCCCACCCAGAGTGCGGGGTGATGGGCCACCAGGGAAATGCCATCTGGGATGCGGTCAGAATGGAAAAAAATTTGGTTTTTTAGGTAAAATTTTATTTGGAAAAGAAAATAAGAAAATCGACCAACAATTTTATCAGTGCCATGCAACTGATTAGATAGTGGTTGATTGGGTAGTGACAGGATGGGGTTGGGGCCCACAAATTTGACCTAACTGGTAAATTGTTTGGGAATGGGAGGGTCTATTCTTTGGGAACTAACATCACAAAATTTGGCGGTGGGCCAAGTTTTTGTCAGTTTGACCTCAAATGTCTGAACCAGGGCTAAACTACGTTTCTGACAGTTAGCATGACGGCGTTTGGCCCAATGGGTGACAGGAATCCCTCAAGGCCATCCCATATAGGGACAGGTCCATTTGGTTGGGAACAGTTTTGGGACAGCCAACCTGCCCGCGCTTGGTCATTTAACCATTCATTTGGTCAACAGCAGCACATCAGGCGCAACGCCCAAATTACTATCAGGAGGCTTCAAACCCTCATCGATGGCATCCAATATTTGTTCTACTGGTTTAGTGATTAAATTAGAACTGTCAGTCAATCCAACTAGTATCTCATTATTCATGCTTTTACAGCCATCTGAATTTTGGGCATCAGCCAGATTTCCACCTGAATTAAATATGACCAATTTCAATTCAGTAATCTTGGCACAGATTTCACTAATTCCCCGCAACAGTTCTGCCAAGGTGAGTGTGGGTATTTGGGGTGGGATCTGAAGCAGACGAGCTGTCATCCATTGCTCATCTACTATGTGAGTGAGATCGCCCTGAGTGATGAGAGGTACCGCCATCCTCTTCAGTATCTTTTTATTTGGGAATGGGAAGATGACCTGATCAAGAGCCAAAGGATGTTCCCCAAGACTTACATTACCCTTTCCTTTTTCCAAAGAAATGGCACCCCCACCGGGAAACTGTGCCAGAGCCACATTCTTGTGTGCTTTAGGTAACTTGATAGCCATAATTGTCACAATTTTCTGAGGAGGGCGGGGAGCCTCAGGGTGAAATGTGTGGAAGGCTTTGACCAAGGCCATGCAATTCACACAATTGCGCGCCTTGACCCAACTATTTTTGTAGGCTGGGTATCCTTTCCAGGCCATGAGATATTGAACTGAACGTCGTGACTTGCAAGATGCCAGGATAGCCTCTACCTCAGCTTCTTCCTCATTATTGATGACGATTGGTTCCAGGTCTGTGGAAATTACACCCTTGAAGGGTGACAACTGGGAAAAATTGAAAACTGGGTGCTGCTTCCAATGTGCAGGAAGCTTCAAGTGGAATGCCCCATTACCCAATACTTCCTCCACTAAGTGAGGACCCAAATGCTTACTGGTGAACTTTCGGGAAGGGGTTTGAATTCACAAATGGCGGGTATCAAGCATGATGTAGGAACCCACTGTAAAGTCATGGCCTGGAAGGCGCTTACAGTCTGTGAATTGCTTATAGTTGTCAATGGCTTTGGTGAGGTGTTCCCACACTAAAGCTTGAGTCAATCAAATATGGGTAGCATGATCCGCGGCAGCTTAAACCTCAGGTCACAAGCATGCCCCAACTGAAAATGATGGGTTATAACCCAACGTTGCTTCATATGGTGAAAACCTCATGGATGCGTGGATCTCGTTATTGTATGCAAATTGAGTGAGAGGCAAGTCACCGGCCCAAGTATCCTGCGCTGCTACAGCATAGCAACGCAGGTACTGTTTGAGAACTTGGTTAACCCACTTGGTCTGACTGTCAGACTAAGGGTGATACGCCGTGGATTGACAGGGGATTATCTTCAGGATTGATAGGAGTTAACTCCAGAAGTGTGCGGTAAACTGAGTACCCCAGTCACTAACAATTTCCTGAGGAAGACCAAACATTGAAAACACATGTCATACAAAGAGACAGGCAGTTTCTTCTGACATTATCATGGAAGTGCAAGGGATAAAAGGGGAAAATTGTAAAGCGATCCACCACTACCATCACCGCTATGAACCCATTAGAACAGGGGAGATTGACAATAAAATCTACGGACACTGAGGTCCATGGACCTTCCGCCTACTGTAAAGGGTGCAGGAGGCCATTCTTACCGGAGCAATCTGACTTGGCCCTAGTGCAAATAACACAATTGGCAGTCCAAGCTGGGACCTCTTTGGTCAGTCCTGCCCAATTGAAGGTTCGCTTGATCAGATCAATGCACTTCTTGTTACCAGGATGTCCAACTGCAGGTGGATCATGGTATGCATGGAATACTTTCAGGTGGAAGGTGTTAGGGTAAATCCTGACATTAGTGGAATTCCTAAGATTTTAGATGTTGTCAGTCAGATCAATATGATATGTGATGAAGTTAGATCGAATAATTGCATATCAAATTAATGATTGTAGTGAAAATATTCGATTAATTGTTTAAATTACTTTATTTGCGATAGTATTCAGTCAATTAATCGCACCAAAACGAATTTATGATGACACTGAGACGATTTACACTGCCTTTCAAAATCACATGCAAGTTGCAATCCCATAAGCTCCAGAGAAGAATAGTGCACTGTTTAAAATCAATTAAGCTTAGGTAAGTCCAGGAAGTTAGATGGTATATAAAACCAAGGCATTCATTTGGTTAATCTTTGCGGTCAATAAATAATTCTTATAATGCAAACACTATTAAGTTTATTTACTAAAGTGTTATCATTACCAATCTACCACCCCAGCCTACAAGAAACGCCCTTCCAACTTTCTCCTTTTAAAGCCATGTCTTTAAGCAACTCCCATACCAGCTTACCCACCATTCCTTATTCCTGGACACCTCTTGTGTCCTTGTCATACTGGGCTAAACCCCTTGGTTATGCTAACTCATGGTTAGCTACCCCCAACCAGGTCAGTAGTACACCAGTCCCTGACAGAAGGAGGGGGACCCAAACACAATAATGGAAGTAAATGAGTCCTTCTTCTAAGGAGTATAGGGAGTGTTTGGGACTTGAGTGAGCCAACTGCTCGACCAACTCCACGCCCTCAGGACAGGCTGTTTGACTGGCTAACACCTGGGCCAATAATGGATCGTTTGGAGACAACATGGAGGAGGAAACAACGGAGGGAACAAATGACAAAATCTGAGTGGCAGGGATCATGGTAACAAGATCCACTTCCTCAGGTTCCAAGGGACTGTGGCCAGGACTACAGCTTAGGAAATTGGGAAGGACATTGAGCGCACCTTTGACAAATTCATATTTGAAGTTAAAACTGCACAGGTCCTGATAGGTTCAGGCCTGCCAGTGCGCCAATTTCTGGGGTTTGTGGAAATACAAGAGAGCCTGGTGATCTGTGAAAATCGTTAGCTCATGACGAGCACCTTGCAACAGGTACCACCAATGAGTTAATGCCCATGCAACAGCAGCCAGTTCATTGTCATAAATGGCCCAAGGCTGCTCTGTAGCAGTAAATTTTGGGAAAAATAAGCGACTGGTTGTTCAAGACCATCGTGGTCCTGAAGCAGCACCGCGCCCACTGCTACCAATGAAGCATCATATGCAATGATATACGGTTTGGTGGGATTGGTGTGTTTCAATATAGGAGGAGACACAAACACCTCCTTGATTGATCAAAATGCCTTCTGGTATTTAAGGGTCCAACTAAACGGTACGTTTTTTCCAGTGAGGGGATGGAGTGGGGCGGCCAACTGGGAAAGTGTGGGGGAAAAATTTTTCAAAAAAATGATAGTTCCCAAGAAACTCTGAAGTTGCTTCTGTGTAGTTGGAGTTGGCCATTCTCAGATCGCATCTAATTTGTTGGTAGGGATAGTGACACCTTCTTTGAGAACAGGTTTCTGAGAAATGTGACCTCTTCCTTATAAAAATTGCACTTGAAAGCTTTGAGGAACAGCCCTGCTTTATGCAAAGCGACCACCACCACTTCCAAGTCAATAGCATGTTGTTCGGGAGTTGGGGGATGAACTAGGACATCATCAATGTATGCAATAGCATAAGAGAACTGGAGATCCCCTAACGCGTTGTCAATCATTTGTTGAAATGTAGTGGGAGCATTTTTCAACCCAAAGGGCATTATGCAAAATTGAAAAATGCCTCGCCTCATTCAGATTGTGGTCAACCATTCCTGTCCTTCCATCATCTAAATTTGGTTGAAAGCGTTCACCAGATCCAGTTTCAAAAACACATGGGATTTGGCAATTTTCTGACTGATTGTCTGCTCTAAAGGCAATGGGTAGGGATCTGTAACTGTTATTTTGTTCAAGTGACTGTAATCCACACAAGGACAGAGCGATCCATCTGATTTTCTTGCAAAGATGATAGGGGAGGCAACAGGTGAGGTCTCTTTGAACAACAAGCCTTTTCTAACATATTGTCCAACCAGGTATTGAGTGCAACCCTTCCTCCGCTGTATTAGGATACAACGGGCAGTTGGTGTTCACCAACTCCACGGTTGTCCAAAATCCACAATTGTATCTAGTATGTTTTGGCAGACGATCCTCTTTTTCCATGTTGAAGATTCTCCAATATTGCATTAAGCTTTTGGGAAAATTGGCTGGAATGCCCAAGGAAGTAACTAAGGTAGTGATAGAGCTGGTTCCTTGTATCTTCTTGAGGGTGTTGATCAGAGGGAACTCTCCCTCCAAATCATCATTGGTAAATGAAAACGTATTAGACTCTAAATGAATCTTCACATGTTGTTGACGCCGCCATTCCACACCCAAGGTCACCGGGAATACCAAGTTCAGCATGGCCAAAAAACGATTGCAGAAGTTATATTGGTGGATTGAGAAGTGTATTGGCCAGTGAACGACATATGAAGACTGGTAGGCAGATGAGGCTACCATTACTGAGGAGCCACATCCATTTCCAGTTTTAATTGCTGTGCCAACTCAACACTCATGAAGTTCCCTGCTGCTCTGGTATCCACCAGAGCTTCAAAGGAGACATGATGTGGACTGATACTGATTTTCATAGGGGACAAGGAAATAAGTGGAATTCTGTTTATTGGGAGATTTGACTGACTTGTGGATGACTGAAGAAACAACGGGTATTTCAGGACCAGGATCAAGGTTCTTAGCTGGGTCAAAAATGGAAGTATGAGTGTGGGGGAAATCATTTCCTCTGTCTGGGCTTGAACAGAATCATTAATAGTTAACTCTGGAATTTCAACTCAGACTTGGGGGTTATGGCATGGTTGGGACCCATGTCAACTGCTATTTTGATGACAGGCGCATCGTCTACATCTTTGTTAGGAAATCCTATCATAAAGTTCCCCTTCTGATACAGGGAAACGTGGCGAGGTGACGCTTTGATAGTAGTTGCAGTGGCACATATTTGATCTACTGATTCCTGGATGGTAAACCAGACCACGTGATGAGCGGAAACTGAATCCAAGCTCACTCTAAAGACTGCCTGAAGCATATTGATAGATAGGCCTGACTCGGGAGCCAACTCACAAAAGGTAGAAATCAGCAAAGCCAAACTAGGGGCTTTGACAATGGCAAGGAGAAGTCTGAATAAGTGATCTGATTGGGACAAAAGGGGTTTTAAGGCGGCTGATACAACAGCCATCAGGGGGATGGAGTCTCCTTCTTGTGAGGAAGAACGCAAAAGACTTATCACCCAATGGCGGGCATCTCCATCCACAGCATCTAACAACGTAAGCCCTTGTTGGGCATGAGATATTGCAGAAGCGTTATTGAGTGTGATTGTTGTCCAAATTTGTACTTTGGCAAGAGCGTCGAGAACCTGATTGGCGATCACTTGGGAGGGGATACTTGATTCTTTTCCCAGGCTGGAGGAAGTAAGAGGAGATGCAGTCTGCACATCTTGGGTAGCTTGAAGAAGGTTTCCCAAAATAGAGTGGATGCTTCTCCCAAAGTCAGAAAGTGACCAAATGAACAACAAACAACACACAACTGATTGTACTTTCATCTGGTAGAGGGTAACCACTGCGGCGCCCAATTTAAAAACCAAGGTGGAAGTGGCTGAGAATAATGGTTGGTCGATTATGTCATGGGAACGGCAGAAGAAGTTTAGACCAGCCTGCCAGTTGGGATATGTAAGCACCCAAAAAGCAACCCAGAATGCCAGAGGCATTGCCAACCGTACAACTTGATATGGAGCTTGGAAATGTGATACCACGAAGTGGTGGTGCAACAACAGGGTGAGGAATATCCCAATGACAAACCACACTGAACCCACTCCTGACCTAGGGGTCTTGCTGCAGGGGATGGAATTTCTGAAATAGTCTCGATGAGATTTTTGGCTTGAGAGGCCATCTCATTGGGAGCGATAAGGAGATGGATTCTTTCTTTCCATTGATGGACATAGGGCCATAAGATCCCCATGTATTGTTGCCAGAAGTTCAAAAGAGCGGGGTTGTAAAGCCAAAAGTGTCAGACTCACTGGGCCCAATTGGCAATGGAGGGAGCCATAGTGACCAAAAGAATTGGTAAAGCCCACCCAGAATGCGGGGTGACGGGCCACCAGAGAAATGCCATCTAGGATGCGGTTGGAACAGAAAAAAATTTGGTTTTTAGGTAAAATTTTATTGGGAAAGGAAAGTAAGAAAATCAACCAACAATTTTCTCAGTGCCATGCAACTGATTAAATATTGGTTGATTGGGTAGTGACAGGATGGGGTCAGGGCCCACAAATTTGACCTAACTGGTGAATTGTTCAGGAATGGGAGGGTCTATTCTTTGGGAACTAACATCACAAAATTTGGCGGTGGGCCAAGTTTTTGTCAGTTTGACCTCAAATGTCTGAACCAGGGCTCAACTATGTTTCTGACAGTTAGCATGACGGCGTTTGGCCTGACAGGCGATGGAAATCCCCCAAGGCCATCCCATATAGGGATAGGTCCATTTGGTTGGGAACAGGTTTGGGACAGCCAACCCACCCGCGCTCAGCCATTTAACTGTTCGTTCAGTCAACAGCAGCACATCAGGCGCAACGCCCAAATTACTATCAGGAGGCTTCAAACCCTTGTTGATGGCGTCCAATATTTGTTCTACTGGTTTAGTGATTGAATTGGAACCGTTGAGCGATCTGGCCAATATCTCATTCTTCATGCTTTTACAGCCATACAAATTTTGGGCATCAGCCAGATTGCCACCCAAATTAGATCTGACCAATTTCAATTCAGTAATCTTGGCACAGATTTCACTAATTCCCCGCAACAGTTCTGCTGAGGTGAGTGTGGGTATTGGGGGTGGGATCCAAAGCAGATGAGCTGTCACCCATCGCTCATCTACTATGTGAGTGAGATCGCCCTGAGTGATGAGAGATACTGCCATCCTCTTTGGTGTCTTTTTATTCAGGAATGGGAAGATGACCTGATTGAGAGCCAAAGGACGTTCCCCGAGACTTACACTGGCTCAATTCTGCCACCCCTTAATTTATTTAGATTTTTTGCCACTTTGGCAGAACTTAAAAATATTGCCAGGGATAGATTCCCGCCAATTTCCCTTGGAAGCGTCCTCTCATTGCCACCACCTTCATGAACACCCTGATCCTCTGAAGCAGAACTTGTATGGTAAAATAGGGCATAAAGGGGGCAATTTTGAGGGGTATGCCATCACCCACCTCTCATCCACCACAAGGACCAAATCACCCTGGTTATGAGGGGGATAAACACCTTCTTCATCCTCTTCTGTTGCAGAATGGGAAAACTGTGCAGTTGAGGCACAGGGGGAGTTCCCTCAGACTTACAGGGTTCCAGGTACTCTCAGTCTTGGTTTCTCTGGTACTTCCTGTTACAACATCTTGATTGCAATACACAAATACCCTCTTAGCATTTAAGAACTTTTGTTTTCCTCTTTCCACCAACCATATAATTATGAATCTTAACACATAAACTTAAGATGTAACTCCCAAATAGGAAGTCCAGACATATGTGTGATGGGCTTTATTTTGAGAGGGAATAATGAGATTTTCAGGTGAGGGAAAGGGAAACGCACTATCAACTGATAGGTAGCCCTGTAAGAGCTACGCAACTCAATGATAATCCAGGTATTAAAAAGCATAACAAATGCTGGCGTCCCAGCATCTGTTCAACAATGGATTGAGAAAAATTAAATTTACTAAAACACGCTGCAATTTTATATATTTTAATTAAAAGATATAAGTTTCCTTGACTCAATAAGTAATCTTGTCAGAGAATTTGGATTGCAACCGTTGGTGTAAGAAATTTCCCAAGTCCCAACCTTAATAAATTCCCATATATAATCACCAATTGTTACAGCTGGGAAATTTGGCCAGGGAATTCAGCTAATGCGTGGCTTCATCGCCACATGGAGGGTTTGGCAGAAATGTTAAGAATCTAGCATGCTAGGAAAGACCTAGCTTCCTTAATGATTATGTAATGACCCACAAGGGCAGCCACAGTCTACGAGGCACCACTGAATTCAAGGGTCTATAGGTGGGCACGATGAAGGAAGTGTTGGAAAGGCTCCAACCTAGAGAATTGTTGCCCATATGACAATTAATCTATAAAATGAATAAAGTGAAAGTTATTAAAAAAAATATATTTCATTAAACTTAAGAAAAACTTAATAAAGATAGATAATCCAACACCATAGTTCCTCTTAATAGTATTAGTCAACATTTCCATATTATTCTCAGATTTTTTCTAACTTCTGAATGTCCAAATTTACTTTATTTGATTCTGGAATATGGTGTCAGGTTTGATCCCTATTTTTGGCTTTTCTTTTTGACTTATTGCTCAAATTTAGCTTTCTAGATAAGTTCTCCCTACTCATATTGACTTCTGATTGAGCTCACTATTGAGGACTGGGAATGGGAACTATGGTGGAGAGCTTTTTGATTTTTCTAATTTCTTTACAATGTTGCTTGATTTTCTTTAAATAAAACCTTGCTAATTTTGAAACATGTATAGGTTTAGGTGTGGGATAGATAGGGGAAAGGTGTGTGGTAAGCAGGGAGTGAAGAAGCTATCTATCTCTCATCTAGGGTATGCCAAAGGTCAGAGATCTAGGACTGAGGCAGAGCCTTGGGGTTTGAACCATATTTAGTTATAAAGGGGTGCACACCCCTGTTTAGCTTGATAGCTGGTACCTGAGACCTAACAAAATTGGAACATTGGTGGGTTCAGCACTAATATATTAGTGAGTTACTATAGGTTTTATGAACTGGATAACCCTTACAAGGGTGGAATTTAGAATGAGGAGTCAAATTGGGAGGTTGGGTAAAGGATTTGAGCTAATCAAATTTGGGGTTAGTTCTATAGGTTTGATCTTCAACCCATTTGAGAAATTTGAAAGGGTTGGAGATAGGAATTCTCAGCAGGCAATGGGACCTGAGTGGCTAGAGACTGCAACTGTAGGCCTTCAAACTCTCAACCAAGGCTAGTTGACAGGAACTTGAGCTTTCATCTGCTCTGAAACTGTTTCAGCAGATTAGGCCTAATTGGCTGGCCCAACAGAAGCTTTGGCTGCTGCAGGTGTGGAAGGGGGAGTAAATATTAACCCTCTGCATTCGAGAGGTGACTCTCACCATGTGATTTGATGCCACAACTTGAGAGGTGACTCTTGCTCACCACTTGGTTTGATGCGGAAACTTGATGCAAACAGATATTTCCTTGCATCAAGTTTCCGCATCAAACCAAGTGGTGAGCAAGTCACCTCTTGAGTTGCGGCATCAAATCATGTGGTGAGTGAAAGTCACCTCTTGAGTGCAAAGGGTTAAACCCCATTCAAAAACTGATGTAAATTTAGTGGTGGGGCCAACACCAGAGGGAGGGGTGATGGAAATGCAAAATTATTAATGTTTAAGCAGGTTTAAGGAAATATACCAGAATAGTACTATGACAAATCCAATCTTGCTCAATTTACAAAATTCCTGCTTTCAACTTTTTCAAACTTATAGCTTGGTAAATAACCTGGAAGCCTTACTCTTTTTATATGATTATAGCCCTGTCTCATCCCCATCCATCCATTTCTGAACAATAGTTATATATGCATATGATCATCTGAACTAACCAATAGCCACAACCAGATTTTGTGCGTAGTTTATCAAACTAGCCTTTATTTTAATAAAGCTGATGGGCCAGCTTGCTCTAGCAATGGTTAATTCCTTAAGTTGGTATAAATTAGAGAACATAAGCTTAAGATAGCTTATTTGCTTTAGGGTATAGATGAGCCAACATTAGGCCCACTAACATCTCATGCTAATTTTGATTTACAAGTGTATATCAAGGTATAGTAATTGTTGATCTGAGGCATTGAGGTTCTGTTTACATTATTGCTGCCAGATAAATATTAGTCTGGTGACTATTTTGATGTTGCAGAAATGGAAGTAATTATAACGCTAAATCGCAAAATTAGATGCAAACGTTTATAAAGGAGATTCAGGCCAGCATAAATTTCCTAAGGTTGGCCAGCCAAATCATGCGTTCGGTTTGATCCTTAAATTTGGCATAAGCCCTTATAAAGTGGGATAAAGTATGGTCAACACCACGGTTCTCAATATGAATCTCAAAGGCCTCTTTGACGTGCTCCTCCAGAATGGCATAGGCGAAGACAAATGCCTTACAAGTAAGGTCAGAATCGTGTAAATCTATTGGGTTGAGCTTAGAGCTTTTTGGGTAGTATGTGATATTGAAGAATGAAAATAGGGTGTCTATGATAGCGCTTTCAAACAGGAGCATCCCTTTCCTAGGCTAACTAAATATTAACCACTTTCAAAGCTGATAGTAACCTTGTGAATGATAATTTGACACCGGATGGGATGCTCATCTTCCTATAATCAAGTCAGCCTAAGTTCAACCTTTAGCTTACGGCTGAAAACAGCCTGGTTTTAAATTTGCCGTTGAATACGTCGGATTGTAGATCTGAATTGAAAACCGAATCACGATGCTAACCAAATTAAATAGTTAAAACTGGTAAGTTACCACTCGCCGTTACCGATCCATTTACGAAGGTTCACCGTCGAACCTCCATCCCTTTGATACAGCTAATTTGAAATCATGTATGTCTCAAAGGATCCTTTGTACCTCGAACCCGCTATTCTCGAGAAATTTCTGAAAAGACGGATCGGCCTCTTCTCTCTTTGAGATCTTGTATCGAAGTTCCTTCTCAAGACGGCTTGCTAACTCTTGTGAAACTTAATAAGGTTAGCAACCTTGCTTGCAACTCAGAGAAATCTGCTAAATTTCAAACATTTATCGTTTCGATTCACGAACATTAAAAAGAACTCTAGAATTGCGCTTCGGGATGCCCACCATCTCACCCATTTAAAGGATTAATGTGCCAACTGTTATTCAAACCTAC